>LGRX02026587.1:0-70488 GCA_001247695.2 Cymbomonas tetramitiformis | reverse complement strand
AGACAAGGTCGGGTTGGTGGGCGTTCGGCTCACGCACGTCATGCGCGGCGCACCCTCTAGTGTACCCGCGCCAGCTCTGCACGCATGGGATCACGCCCAGCCTGTGTACGCAGCTCGTGGGAGGGGCGGATGATGTGAGGTCATGGGAGGGAGAGTCGTTTGTCGTGTGGCCGTCTAGTTGGAGGGGGGTGTAGAGTTGTAGACAAGGTCGGTGTAAGGCCGATGGTGCCATGGTATCCCCTCAACAGGGTTGTCGACTTGAGCCAAGCGTGCGCGTGTTTACCACTGGCATGTCTCTTGGCTCGTCGTGCAATGGTGTATGGTCGGGTCAGACAAGGTCGGGTTGGTGGGCGTCCGGCTCACGCACGTCATGCGCAGGCGCACCCTCTAGTGTACCCGCGCCAGCTCTGCACGCATGGGATCACACCCAGCCTGTGTACCCATCGAGGGTGCGCATGGGATCACACCCATCCATGATGCACGTTACAGCACGCTCGTTTAGGAGGTACTGCGTGACGTCATGACAAATTGAACCTAGCTCACGGGCTTGCACAGGGAGATGAAGTTGAGGAGGTGTACACGTGGGAGGAGGTTCTGCGAGTCTTTTTTCCCAGACCCGAGGAGGACTACTGCATATTGTGTTTAGAGGAAGTGCATCCGGAGGATCAACTGGACTGCGGTGGCCTAGGATGCGAGTGTAAAGAGAAATACATGCATTTTTCGTGTTTTGGTTTGTTTGTACGAACCCATGCCTCCGGCTGGGTCACGTGCCCATGCTGTAGGCAGAAGTGGTTTAAGTGAACCTTTCTTCAACGTGTGTGTACATTATGTAAATAGTACCGAGTCATCCCTTGCCTGTTTTGTATTCACTTACAGCTTGTTAGCTGTTCTTTGAAAATGAAGACGTGGATGTTTCCGGTGTCCTTCTTAAAAGTGTCTTGCAAGCCTGAACGGACAGTATGTTATCTCCGGACCGAAGCCTGAACGGAGAGTATGTTGCCTCCTGTATTCTCCTCCAACTCCTGTTCCTGTTCAGCACTCATCATGCAATCAGTCCGGGCTGTGTCAGGCTGCTCTGTACCGCGGCCCGGAGGAGGAGGTGATCGCCATTTTGCGCCTGCTTCGCGAACCTGGCGACCCGGTTCTGTACGCGGAGGTGGTGTGGCACAATGCCACCACCACATACGAGCCAGTTTCCGGTCCTAGACCGAATGGTACAATTCTGAACTTAGAATTGTACCAGGATTTTATCATGAGCGCCAATAGGGCCGGCTGCCGCAGAGTGCCGTGGAGGTGCTCGGTCTGCGAGCTAAACGGCTGGCCGGATGGTATTTCCGAGCCTCCGCCTGTGAGGCGGAGCCTTAATGGCTGCCGTTTAGGTATCTGCCAGGCCTGCTACGAGGGTGTGATGGCGTATAGGCCTCCCAACCAGCGACAGTGCCCTTTTTGCAGAGGGTACTTCGAGCATCGCAGTGGAGTGCACTACTACGAGGAAGCGTAGAGTTGCCAAGTAGCCTAGTTGCCCCACAATTTCTTTAAATTGCTTACAGAACCACCTGCAACATGTATAACAGTGTTTATCAACTTCGATTCCAATAAAAGTTCCATTGGTGTCGTGTTGCCGTTAAGTTGAGTTTACGGGGTTGCTCACCGTTTCTCACGATTTCCGGTGTGGTGTATGTGCCGTAGCCCTCACTCTCTGCACCATCCGCTACAAAGGAAAAAACCCGATCCGCTCGGCGTCGCAAGGCAAAGGCGAAAATGGTATTTCCGAGCCTCCGCCTGTGAGGCGGAGCCTTAATGGCTGCCGTTTAGGTATCTGCCAGGCCTGCTACGAGGGTGTGATGGCGTATAGGCCTCCCAACGAGCGACAGTGCCCTTTTTGCAGAGGGTACTTCGAGCATCGCAGTGGAGTGCACTACTACGAGGAAGCGTAGAGTTGCCAAGTAGCCTAGTTGCCCCACAATTTCTTTAAATTGCTTACAGAACCACCTGCAACATGTATAACAGTGTTTATCAACTTCGATTCCAATAAAAGTTCCATTGGTGTCGTGTTGCCGTTAAGTTGAGTTTACGGGGTTGCTCGCCGTTTCTCACGATTTCCGGTGTGGTGTATGTGCCGTAGCCCTCACTCTCTGCACCATCCGCTACAAAGGAAAAAACCCGATCCGCTCGGCGTCGCAAGGCAAAGGCGCTGCGGTCCTGGGCGGTAAAAAAAGAACTTCCTGCCGCACCCCGCCACAGTCAACCACTGCAACTTCCTTGTTTTCACCAGGCATTATCTGTTGAATCAATTCAAAAGAGGTTCCGGCTTGGAAAACCGGAGGCCTGCCTCGACAATCTCGTCCAGATAGGTGCACAGTTTGGGGTGCCCAGGGTCTCGCGCCCACAAGTCGTAACATACGGCGTTTCTCAGGGCACCAAAGCTCATGGTAAAGGCTCTTACGGCAACGTCCTTTTACACTGCACTATTGATAACACCGAGCGGGCTGTTCTCAAGGACTACACCGACCCTGCACTGCACCGTCGCCTGCGGTTCTGTGCCGTGGAGCTGTACATGCACTCTTTGGCCCGTATCGCGTCTCCCACAACGGTTGTCCCCTGCTTAGGATACGGGGCCCACATTGGCGCTCCAGACCAGTCCGCGTTCCTCGTCATGAAATATGGCGGAGAGACCCTCATCGACTTCCTGAAAGCCCGCTCTCCATCAGAAATAACAATCGGAGTGCGGCGCCAGCTGGTCATCGACTTGTTTCGTGGCGTTTCGGAACTCCATGCCGCTGGATTGGTGCATGGGGACCTGAAAGGAAACAACGTGCTTGTACAAGACAATCTGTCGGCTGTTGGCGGACAAAGTCTCAAAATCATCGACTTCGGTTTGAGCTGCCTTGAGCGAACGGATCCGAGTGGTGTCCCACCAGTCCCACCACCAGCGCCACAAATTTCTACTTTCTACAAAGCATGGAAGCCCTCTCACCGGGCTCCGGAGTCCTCGCTAGCGAACAAAACCACCTCCAGCGACATCTGGGCAATTGGCGGGCTCGCCATGCAAATACTCTTAGGGAAAAACCTTCCATGGGAACAGCTTCTGGCGTTGGCTAAGGAGCGTAACATGGGACAATGGGAGCCACATAGTCGTACTTCAAAAACGCTAACATTGCTCGTGAATGCGTGTCTCGAAGTCGACCCAGCGAACAGGCCAACTGCCTCCAAGTTACACTCAACTTTCTTTGCGTCTCGGATACAATCAAGTAATGATGGGGTAGAAGGGAGCAATTCCTACCACCGCTTAGTGCCAGGTTCCAACGCTTAGTGCTTGTCACGTTTGTACGCAAATCCTAGTTAGGCATGCACATTTTCAACACATTTTGCCAGTAATGCGTCATGTATATTCCGTATATTTGCACTGTGCTGACTTGAACGGATTCTTGCATATCACCGTCGCTGATGACTGCGTTACATCATGCCGTTATTGACCGATGCTCAATGGGCACCGGTGGTCAGGTTGCCGTTGGGCGGAGCTCGTTCTTTCTGGGCGAACCTGGGTGGGGGGTCACCGCATCCAGCCTTACCGCATTCAGTGATAAACCTGTGTCACGAAGGCAGACGCCCTGGCTCCGGTACCATCTCGCGTTTGTTTGTGAAGGCATTCCGGACGGCGTGCGTGTCCTAGACCTATTTACCGTGTGCAATGTGTGCCAGTTGGAAACATTGTGGCGGAAATACCATCCAGCGACCCGTCCTTCCCCAGAATCGGCAATGGCCTTCAACCAAGCCCACCCCCGCGAACAGAATGCATGGAGGATGGCTGTACATGCTTTTCCTTCCGAAGACCTCACATCCGTGTTACAGGTTCAGGTCATTCGGACGGACGGACGGATGAATGTCAAAAGCTCTCCCCACCACTTCTACGCATGGATCTTGACGCCCCCTGTGCGGGTCTGGCTCTATCCAGTGCTCTCGGTGATGGTATGCATGCATCGTGGAACGGTGTATGCCGCAGCCAGCAGCGACCTCTCAGCAGGCACCGCTCCCAGACTCGACATGCGTGCACCGCCTCCGCGCGTGCACGCCGGGGATACGATGTTAGGAATAGAAACCGCGCTGAAGGCAGGTGGTGGTAGACTCCAGCCCAGTTCCCTGTCAGTGCTTTTTCTGGATGCTCAGGAGTCGCATGCCGCGGATTTCACTGCCACCCACCGAATGCAGGCCCAGCGGGTGTTAGCTGACTGTCGCGCCAAATCAATCAGTATCAATTGGACCAAGTGGTATCGGCCATGGCAAACCCAGTCGTCCGGAGCCGACTCCTTTTTCGATGGCGGTGAGGGGTTCCTCACTCGGTCCGATGATCCCAAGGGAGCACCTCCAGGGATTGATAAATTTCTCGAAACCCTTGGGCCAATTTCAGGCACCGTGGAAAGGTACCACGCTTTCCTGAGTAGCAATATGAATGCCTTTCATGTAGATAACATTTCCGAGCTCGCTTCGAGCCCGTATAGGAATCTGCTGGAAGCAGTGACATCCCAGCAACCGGCACCAACAGTCATAGTCATCATGGGCGCGTACGTTTCCCAGTGCGTGCTGCACACCGCTCTTGCGGCGCAGCAACTGGGATACTGCATAATAATTGTGGAAGACGCGTGCGTGGCATACCCCACACTGAATAATGTCGCGCCGGGCAAACTTGAGCAGACTGTAGAGGGGCATTGGGATCTCCTTACTCGTTGTGCAGTGGTGTTAAATGTTGAGGATTTCATTAGCGGCATTCAGTAGCAATTTTTACACACGCCTTGCGATAGCATACGTACATCACTCTAGACATTTTATTAGTAAGTTGTACCGCTGTCTCCACTTGGACAATAGTAAATTGTCTGATTACGTCCTGATGAATACTGTCGCTCTGATTAATACAGGCGCAGCAATCATGGCATGGCCGGTGGAATTCACCCTCACTTCCTACCCTCACATGTCCACCATCTCCTGTTGCAAATGACAAAGTACATTACACAGGAGACCAAGGCCACCATCTCTTGTTTTATATTCTTTTGGAGTGGATGAAGAAGCACTGGCTTTGCAGGACAAAGCCAGAAGTGCTGTTCATTAGGGATTGGGTAGAGGAAAGGATAATGTGGGCAGTTGGTGAAAAGGTTCTTGTTTCGTGTGAATATGGTATTGTTCAAGTGCCATATGATATTGCACAGCTGAGTGGTACTCCCGTACATATTCCCGAAGGCGAGCCGGAAGTTGAGCATCAGATGTGTATCAGTCCCAGATGGCATTCCTTATTGTGGCTCGTGAATGAAGAGTATTTGAAAGAGCCACATTATTGGTTAAATGATCAGCATTATGCGTGTTACTTTCGTTACCGGTGGAATTTGCACAAGGCAGTTATGCATAGATACAAGGTAGCAGACCTATTGTCAGAGGGGGAAACAATTTAAATGTACTGCAAAGATGAGTAATTGGCAACTAGCATGTATAGATTAAGTTGGCAGGAAATTGTAATATTACTACAATCTAATAATAGTAGATTGTATATATCATATATATTATGAGATATGTTACAATGTAATAATAGTAGATTGTATATATTATATTTATTATTAGATATGTATATATGATATATATTATTAATATATATATATATATCATCTAGATTGTAATATTAGATTGTAATATTACAATATGATATTACAATAGTAGTTTGTAATCTTGCAATAATAATACAATCCAATAAAATTGCTGCTGTAGTAATACTAATGTTGCTGAGCAATATTACAATGTTGTGAAACGTACCACATGTCCTGATTTTTTACGTGGAACTTCGTCGTGAAGTTAGAATTCACGTCCGGTCAACCGTTGTTCCGGAAAATGCACCTCTACAAAAACTGTGGCCAAAGGCATGGCCTACCCAAGGGAATACGCAACTGAAAGATGAGTAATTGGCAACTAGCATGTATAGAGTAAGTTGGTAGGAAATCTAATAATGTAATTTTAGTAGATTACCTATAAGATTATAGGTAATCTAATAATATTACCTGTAGTAATATAGGTAATCTAATAATATTAACTATTATTAGATATGTAATAGTAACACCAATCTAATACATGTGATAATTAGAATAAAAAACCACCACAACAAATAAATGTGGGTTGGGCGTGGGGCGTGGACCTCGCAGGGTACAATGGCACCACACAAGCCGCCTTGGTCAGGGGCAATGCCTACTACGCGGCATGTTCATTTCGCGTCAAGCCAGAGGCCACGAACAAGCGAAGGGGAGGCGCAAACGGCAGAGGTGCTTCGACCTCCAGCAAATCAAGCACCGATCCCCGTAAGACTCGCCGGCTCCCTTGTTACCCTTCTACAACGCATTTACTAAAGCCTTGCTTTAAACCTACCAAGCATTTTCGTGGTGGCATGACTGGACGGGTCATCCTCGGTTTGCACGGATCATGGATCTTGCAGGAGGAGCACCAGGGCGGTGACGAACCCGCGGCGTCAAGTTTTCTGCCGGAGGACGGTGCCGAACCCGCTAAACCACGAGGCACGTTCTTTTAGTGGCCCTGTGATCCCGTCAGTCAGCATCAAGTGCAGATGTGTATAAAGGGTACAAGAATGCATCAAATAATTGTACGCAAACTCCAGCAAATCATTACACACCCTACCGACCGCACCGAACAACATCGTATGGTATCGGTGCAGTTCGTGGTGTAGACGGTGGCCCGCGCTCTGCGATCCCGTAACGGAGTGCCAAATGCCCTGAGACACACCGGTGGTCGAATCAGGAGCGCCACGCAACCGACAGGCAGCTGGCCCACATCTGGACGTGGAGGCTTTCATAAGGAAGATCCCTGTGGGATTCGACCTGGAGGCGCGGCAGATCGTGGATAAGCCCACGAGTGCATATTGGGCAAACGTCCCCGAGGCACAGGAGCGATTCGATCTGTGTGTGAAGCTGTTTACCCAGGCGTATCCTACACTGGAAAAAGACGTCGCAACCCGTAAGGTACAACGACGGCTAGTCAACCGACGTTTTCTGGGACCGAAGGGCACGACAGTAGAACAGCGCCAACGGACTGACTTGAACGCGGCGACGGAATTCAACAACCAAGTCCGAGACAAACGCCCAGACTTGGTGATAGCCCTGGCGGCACCCACTCATGGTGCCTTGGCCGGGGCCATAGATCCCCTATCGCCAACATCCGATGCTGTTGAGCGGGTGGTTAATGCCGGGAGGTGGCCTACAAATATAAACATGGAGCCTCGACGGAGCCCACGAGTGCACGCCGCTGTTGATGCAGCAGCACCACTGGTTGCCAGTACACCTCCACGGATTAGTCCACTAGTGCACGCCGCTGTTCCTGCAGCAGCACCACTGGTTGCCAGTACACCTCCACGGCGGACTAGTCCACTAGTGCACGCCGCTGTTCCTGCAGCAGCACCACTGGTTGCCAGTACACCTCCACTGCGGACTAGTCCACGAGTGCACGCCGCTGTTCCTGCAGCAGCACCACTGGTTGCCAATATACCTCCACGGACAAGCCCACGAGTTCGCGACGCCGTTCCTGCAGCCGTACCACTGGTTGCCAATACACCTCCACGGACTAGTCCACGAGTTCGCGACGCCGTTCCTGCTCCAGGAGCACCACTGGCTGCAACCAGCGTGCCTCGACGGAGCCCACGAGGTGACGGAGCGGAGCCGAACCAGTATGAGGAGCAGAGGAAGAAAACGATGGCTAGTACGTAGTCTACCCGTTTGCGACTCGCGCATGTGTACGTGAACAAACACGCGTTAGTTGACATGTTCTCGTGTTAGTTTGCGCAATCATGGGAGATGATACTAAATGGGCATGGGGGTTTTTGCACTACTGTCAGGCAACAAACGCAAGTTGAGCGCTGCGTTTGGTTGCGCACCAACCGCATACGAAGACTTGCAGCGGGAGAAGCAAAAGCTGCTCCCGCAAGTACAGCAGCTGGGTGTACCGGCACTGATCGAACACGTGCAGCACGTAGCGAGGGTTACACAGAGAAAGGTTTGCATGACGGCGAAGGCCGGCTTCGAGAAGGTACACATGCCTGGTTTTGAACTTCTCAGTACGCAACACGGGACGACGGGGTGGCGGGGGGAGATCGAGACGGAGTTGCGGGAGCGGTGGACTAAGGACCTGAAAAAATAGGCAAAAAAGGATCCGTTTTGAAGGCGGCTTTCAAATCGATTAACCAGGCTACACGGCAAGCTCCCGCGGCTGCCGCACAGCGCGCACCCCGTGCAACACGAGCGGTGCGAAGCATGGCGGATGTCGACGACGATGATGACGCGGACGATGATGACGCGGACGATGATGACATGCGACAGGTGCTCGCATACGGAAGGGACTTACTAACGAAGAGAGCCTCGATGACCGCGGCGGCGAAACGTAAGGCGGCGGTAACAGCTTGGACCGAGAATGCAATCGAAGAGTTCCAATCTGATTCGCATATCACGTTCGGCGATTGGTACGGGGGCGTGGTGAAGGATAAGGACGGTACCGAACGAGACGTAGATGCCTATGTGGGAGAAACGGTGTTTGAGCACGAGACCATCGGCGATGCATCTCCTTGGCGCACGATGGGACATCCGGAGATCATGCGATGCCACCTAGTGGCAGCGGACGATGAAAATGTGGATGGCACGGTGGAGCCACTGGCTAGGTTTGACTACAGCATTTTCCACGGTGACTTTACGGTGGAGTCCTGGACGTGGGAGCAGCTGGTGGAGATGAATCTGAAAATCGTGCCCGCAGTCCGGGTGAAACGAAACTACGAGGTTGGGTGGAAGGACGAGGCCGGCGTAGAGCGCACCTTGACCCTGGCAGAGTGCCGTGGTAATTTCGGCGCAGACCGGATTCCAGCGTTGCGCACTCGTAATTTCTGGACGGCGGCACCCGACGGCAGCACCCGCATGGGAGGACAACAAGCGCCGTAGAAACTAGAGCAAGTTTGGAAAGACGCCAGATATCAGTTTGTTTATTTGTGATGTACGCTGACGCAACATTAGGTGGTTGTTTGTTTTGACGTGTAGCACGCCGCGATGTGCCTTCCATGCGATATGGAGTTGGCAGCCTGCTGGGTTTACTCCTGGCGGAAAAAAGAACGTTTATAACAATTTCATTTCTGGTTGGTTTGATCTATAGTACACCGGGAGGTGCCTTCCATGCGATATGGAGTTGGCAGCCTGCTGGGTTTACTCCTGGCGGAAAGAAGAACGTTAATAACAATTTCATTTCTGTTGGTTTGATCTCTAGTACACCGGGAGGTGCCGTCCATGCGATATGGAGTTGGCAGTCTGCTGGGTTTACCCCTGGCGGAAACAAGCACGTTAATAACAATTTCATTTCAGGTTGTTTTGATCTGTAGTGCACCGGGAGGTGCCGTCCATGCGATAACGAGTTGGCAGCCTGCTAGGTTTACTCCTGGCGGAATCAACAACCATTCGGTTGAGCAGTGTGATTAGCAAGTACAAAACCCGAACTCGATCCTTTTCTGATATATACAGATGTAACCAGGTGATGCAAGGAGATGCCAGGGCGGAAGAAGCACGCTTACTTCCATTTCACAACCCGCTGTTCCTTGCGAAATGATCGTCGCATAGGTGTTGCGCCTTCTGATGACAATTGCAGTGATGAATTAACCTGCTGATGGCACGCCGAACATGCACAAGTTGTCTATAACGAATGCATGTAAATCGTCCCGGAATTGGGTATAACTGTGGCATGTGCGCAGGACAGAAGGACTGGTTTAACTGGACAGCGGTGTCGTTCACGGAGGAGGAGGTGGAACAAATGGTGCAGCGATCCGCAAGCACCCGCACCACCATACGACGCACAATGCGCGCGCAGCTGAAACTCGTAGAAGCATGTCGAGGCCCTCCCTCGGCTGCCGAAAAGAACCTTCTGGGAATAATCGATGCATGGCTTACGGACCATGGGGGACGCATGGACACGAGGTATCGTGTGACTTCCCTACCATCAACAGGACCTACCCTACACGATGTTGAACCATCCGTGTTCACAAGCATGACTTTCCCGGACAGCGGCATGCACGGTGTACATGGAGTCCCTTCCGAGGTGAAGATGCAACTCGACGAGGGTGTGGTGCAAGGTGACCCCGTGTCTACACTGGACTATCTGGACTCAGATGAGGAGGATGACGATGTGCAGAAATTGCTTGCTGCAGCGGCGGACGCCCCTGAGCCGGAGGCTGATGTCACGAAAAGCACATTTCTGCAGGTATTTGCCACGTCACCCATCGATATGCCACCCATCGGGGAATGCCTAGAAATCTGCTAGCGCTCTCTTGTTTCCTTTGCGCGGGTTGGTATCTTTGTTTGTCATGGATTGCCACATTTATAGCAGACTCTCTCCAAAATACTGACGACGGTCTGGCTTGCTGGCTGGATTTACTTGCCATTGGATGTAGATATTTAGCCAGCACAACTGCGAGGAAGAAGATCTGTGGAACGAGGCCGGCTCGAACCTGGAGGAATTCCTGCCTACGAAATCGGACGTGAACGACGTCGTACCTGATCAGGAGGAGTGGGACACAGATATGGCGCCAGGCGACCCGTTATTCGTGGGGGATACCGACGCCGACCACATGACGGTGGGCGAGGCGGTTTGCTACTTCATGGAGCTGCGAAGGGCGCAACATTGGTCGAGGCCTGCATTCGACAGGTTTTTGAAGGTTTTGATCATGCTCATGGGGGGGGCTGGAAAGTGCAATCTTCCGTCAAGTCTATATAGAATGAGGAAGTTTCTGAAGACCGGGTCACACATGGACCACGCCGTGCATGTATGCGTGAATTGGTGCCGACATTACCCCCCTGGCGGCGACCGAAGCTCATGGGACAAGAACCAGACCTGTGACACAATACTGGAAACCAACTCCGACGGTGCGCCGGTGCGCACGTGTAAGGAGAAACGGTTCGAGGTCATACGTACCAGCGATGGTCGAGATGAGCTCCGTCCACGGGATTGGTTTTATTACTTCGCGCCGCAGCGTACTATAAAACGTTGGATGCGTAACCCGGAGTTTTGCAAGCAACGGGCCCGGCGGGATGCTCGAACAGGACTTGACTTCTGGACGGCAGCGCTGGCCGAACGTATTGATCAGGCCGTCGGAGGTGCCTTGCTTTCGCCGTCAGCGAGTACACCTGTAGAGCCGCCTCCAGAGGGGGGTGATCCTGGTGTGGAATACGCGGAGCACCGCTCGATGATACTCTCTCCCGGCGCGGATGACGCCCAAGTATGGAACTCGGACATCGGGTGCGATGGCGACGCCATCACCCTCGATTTCCCAGCTTTCGTTGTATTTGTGGCAGCACGGATGCTGCGACCTGAATGGATGTGTTTATTCTTTTTCTGGATATAGTATAACAACTGTTTTCTTTGTGACCAGGTCATATTCCATGGGTGCTGGCGTGATAAAGTGCGAGGATCTGCACATCTTGGTACGCATTGGAAATGAAGGGCCTGCTGTGATGCGAATGCTGTTTTGTAAATCAATACCAATTGCGTACGGTGGATCAACGCGATGTGGGATGGGTGTCGCAATGGATGTGTTGCAGTTTCGTCAACGTGATATGTGGCATCGGGTTCTGTGGCTTACACGCGGTCCCCGGCAAAAGGAGAAGAACCCCCTGGTGATATGGGCACTATTTGAAGCCGAGTTGCTACGCCTAATGCACGGGTTTGAGGTGTACGACAGTTTCCTGGAGAGAACTTACAAACTTAAAGTATTCTTGGGAATGGTGCACGCGGATTCGGTGATGCGGATCACAATGGGGCGGTTTATGGGAGTCGGTAGCTACCGGGCTGATGCCTACAGTCTGTTCGAAGGGACGAGCGGTCCCGGCGGGAAGGGAATGTATTTCAAGGGGTATGCCAAGCCGGTGAAGCTAACAATGACAACGGTGCAGGGGAAATCCGAGGTGTATGCGGACGAAGAGCTCCTCATGCTTTCTAAAGACGGGCATGCTGGGTTGGTATCTAGAACCGATGGAGGGGAAGCCCCGAAAATGACTGGACGGCATGGGCGCGGTGCGCTCGAGTTGATCCCGTACTTTGATCCCATGCTTCAATACGCAGTCCCCTTCGGGCACTGCGTGTTATACGGGCTGGCGAAGAGATTCTGGAAGCTATTATTGGGCAAAGTGCCAGGGGTACCCGACGCGACCTTCAGTTTGCCCAAGACGATTCTGGACGAAATGCAAGCCCGGGCGAAGCTCGTGAAGCCTCCACACGACGTCATCCGCAAGTACAACGACATTGTGCAATATTTCGGTGAGAGGCTTGTCAGGGATGTGCGCTACGCACATCGCAAACCATGCATTAGTTGACGTTGCCATGAGTGCCACGCCTCGGAGACCTGTAGTGTGTATAATGGGACATACTACATCGCCCAGTTGGATGGTTGGTTGTGTGACAGGCATGTACACAATGGAGGACGTCCTGAACTGGATCATCTACTACAGCCCTCTGGTGATTGGTGATCAACTCGCCAAGTGGAATATGGTGATGGAGGACGCTTGGCAGCAGCTGCGCAGAGCTGTGCTTCACTATGTGCGAGCTTCGGGAACTCACGCGGGGTGGAGTACTGCCGAGGTGGAAGGAGCTAGAGCGGCAGCACGCGATCACCTCCGAGCGCATGCAAACATCATGGAAAACACAGGTATATTGAAACTTCTCACATACAACATGAGGCTGGCAGTGGTGTATCTGTTTCGGCAAGAACACTATTTGGGCGAGGTCGGTGCAGCCATGGAGCTGTGGGTGGAGCGTGCCATTCAGCGTCTGAAGGGAGTGGTTAAGGATACCAAGGTGAAACAAAAGCCAGTGGAGGCTATCGTGAACGCTATTTGTGACGAAGATGCCCTACAGGACTACCGCTTCAGAAACCCGAATATGCGCAGCATGGATGTCTTGGCGGAGAAGTTGTTTCCCAAACCCACCGTCAGAGCTGCCACGGATCCAGCGGCAAAACAGGACGAGGCGCCCTGCTATTTTCTGGGCACAGGGAGGAACCTATTGCCCACTACTCTCCCATGCAACCTGCGGCTGCAACTTGATCGCCTGTTGGCAAGTTGTGCGCAGGCATCGCCTGGGGAATGTGACATCACGGTGTACCTCAGGATGTCCCTCAACACAGAGGTGGTGCATTCTTCCCAGTACATGCGAGCCACGAAGCGAATCTCACACCACGTCTCCCTCACTGGTACCGTCAGTGGTTTCGGCGAGCTAGGTCTACCACCAGGCTACCCTTACGCACAAATCCTCGCGTATTACCTTGTGACAAACTCTGCAACACAGCAGGTGGTGTGTCGCCTGGCACGGGTCGTTGCGTACAGAGAAATCCAAGACGAGTACCGTACAAAGCAAGGGGTAACAGTGGTGGACAAGAAGGATTGTGTAGAGCTCATCGTACCATGTGCCGCCATCCTCACCAAGGCCATGTTTCAAGATCTCCCTGGCAGTACACACTACCACGTCATGCACCTATTTCATCAAGTACGCACGGGCTGTTACTAATGAGACCACCCGATTCACTTTACCTAGCGCGGCACGCGTGTCGTGCATCGGCTTCCATCATCGCCTGACCCAGCTAGAGAGCATTGATTGGCTGAACCATGGCTGAACTGCTGAACAATAGCCTAATACTTGTATGCGGCGTGGACCTGTGTAGGACTTTCTCATACTGTATTTATGGACCAATGGCTTCCCTAAACATCTAGCCAATTGTAATACACTGTGCCTAGGGTTTCCCCAACATTGGACCAATAAAATAGCAGCATATTAGGTTTCCCTACACATCTAGCCAATAGAAAAGCATAGTGCCTACGGTTTCCTAAACAATGGACCAATAACATAGCTGCATGTTAGGTTTTCCTAAACATCTAGCCAATAGCAAAGCACAGTGCATAGGGTTTCCTAAACATTGGGCCAATAACATAGCTGCATATTAGGTTTCCCTACACATCTAGCCAATAGCAAAGCACAGTGCATAGGGTTTCCTAAACATTGGACCAATAACATAGCTGCATATTAGGTTTTCGTGAACTTCTAGCCAATAGCAAAGCACAATACCTAGGGTTTCCTAAACATCGGGCCAATAAAATAGCAGCATATTAGGTTTTCCTAAACATCGGGCCAATAAAATAGCAACATATTAGGTTTTCCTAAACATCTAGCCAATAGCAAAGCACGATGCCTAGGGTTTCCTAAACATTGGACCAATAACATAGCTGCGTATTTAAATGTGTCATCGGTTTATATTGTGTCATTTTCCTAACTTTTGAATTATACCAAGTTTATATATACTCTCGTCCAATCACTAATTACCCAACTTTAGGAGAACCCAATGTTAACATACAGTACGAGTTTATACTTAAGTATGTGTTCATATGACATGTTTAGGAGATTTTTAGGAGATTTTTAGGAGATTCTTAGGAATATTTAGGAATACTTAGGAGATTAGTTGTTAGAGTGGACGGTCTCGGAGTCTAGCCTACCTGTGACATAGCGTGAACCTATAGATCAGTCAGCAGTCCAGTGTTGGCCTAGCTAGGAGTCTGTCATAGGGGCCTGCACCGGGACTCCCGGTCAGGGCTGCCTATACAGATTTCAGCACACCACCCCAGCACTGTGGGTGGTGACTGTCTAGGAGAGTGAGATAATGTAAGATAAGTCAGGGCAGGAGCCAGGTTGACAGACCTAACTGCTAATCCAGCTGTGCAATTCTGAAACACAAATTGGAAACCCTCTAGCTAGCACAGGTGCAGAAACCTACGGGCATTGTGCACCCGCTAAACAACTGAAAAGCACCGAGCTAGCAAGCCAGAAGATAACTTGTAGATGTCAAAATCAAAACCATAAACCAGAAAAATTGTTGAAGTCACCGGAGTTCCGCACACCACCATGTCGGTGTGCATCCAGAGTGAACAAGAAGTCAATCGACAGCACCAAAGTAGTTAGCGGTGGCCCCACTCAAGTCCGATCCGAAGGGAGGATTCCCGAACGGACCTCTCTCATGTAGAGCAATACCGTAAAAGAAGGCCATGTCGAAACTCAAATCTGCCTGAGCAAGGTCCTGAAAGAGGTCAGGGGGCTCAGGCGGCTCAAGCGGTAGCACATTGTCAGCCTTGGAACAAGAAACCCTGAGCCGGGTTCACTGATTCAACAAAATCATTCGTAAAGTAAAATGACGGAGTTTCCCAATCGAGATCACCACCAGGCGAAGGCATCTCCGTAGCCGATGCAGAAGCTGACACAGCAGAAGCCGTGGAAGCCGAAACAGCCACACCTGCAAAAGAAATGCAGAAGAGGGAAAGCACCGCGAGAGCCCCGATCGCCGGCTTGCCAAAGCCGAAAGGCGGCACACCGCACCCGACAGTACCGGCCGGAGCCCGCGGCTTCACCGCGAAAGTACCGTCCGCGAAATCCTCGTAGTCGTCCGTGTCATAGCCTGTCAGGTCAGACGGGTGGACGGCGGCGTGATTAACCGTCTGCACGAAGCCTCCGAACTCACCGCACGTCGCCTCCGTGGTGGTCACCCGCGCCGATTGAGTTGGCGAGGGCTCCACATCGTCCACCTGCGAGACAGGGATAACAGGGGCCGGCACGGCGGACGCCGATGCCGCCGCACCACCTGCCGGAACCTGCTCCTCCGGCGCGACCCCCGCCGCAGCGGCAGGGCCACACACCAGAGCCGATGCATGCTCCTTCACCTCACTCCCAGGAACAAAGGACGCGTGAGTGAAATGTACCTTTTCTTGGGCGGCCTGAACCTCAGAGGTGAGGGCATCAAGCCGCCGCAAGATGTCCTCGTCGTCCGCGCTGTCAGCCGTAGGCTGCACGGTGAAGCCGTAGGCCGACACGTCGATGCCGCCAACCCCGCCCGCGGAAAGCACGGCGGGAGGACCGTAAGCCGACGCCGCACGGGCGAAGGCCTCAGGTCCATCATCTGCAGCCTCCTGGAACACCTGTACAAGTGCCAGGGTGTGGAGACCCTCCGCATCCTCCTCCTCAATAGGAATGCAGAAGGCCGCCGCTGTGGACGACGAATGCTGGCGCCCACCAAGAGGGGAGTCGCGGTATGCGTGATAGGCGTCACCCTTGCCCGCCTTGCGGCAGCGGTGGCAGAGGGGCTCCGCCTTCATGTTGTCCATGTCGAAGCCCACAGACGGTGCCGCGTGCACACCCACCCGATGACCTCGCGGATGCTGCTTACCCCGCGGTTGTTGCTGTTGTTGCCGTTGAACCGCGCCCGCACGATTGCCCTGTACGAGCGCCTTCAAAGCGGCGATCTCGTCGAGGAGCACGGCATACTCGGATCAAGGCATGGAATCGGTTGGAACAAGCAGTATCGATGGTTTTTGATTATTCCAAAGAATTCATTGATTAATAGTGATATCCTAAATCATCCTATCAATAAATTGTGATAAAAGAAGTCAGCTATCGATTGATTGTGATTTTAACATCAAACTATCAATTGATTGTAATTCTAGCAAATGCACATCAATTGATAGTGGTTTCTACCGAGGCTATATCAATTGATACGATACCCTAAAATTGCTACCGAGGCTATATCAATTGATATGATGCCGAAAAATTGCTATACCGTGATATTGCAGGCTATATATTTCAACAATTGCTAATTACTACCTAATAAGTATCTATGAAGGCACTACGTGGTCACAAGCTGTATTTCACACACAGGCACTAAGCCAATTTCTGATTTCTGATTCCACACCGACATCTACACGTTCATCGAAGCCATCAAGGTGTGTTGAATTGTGCCCTCCGTGACACACTTCCTCAAATTGCTGTGCATGTGCCCCACGGCAGAAAAGGCTCTTTCCACACCTGCAGTGGATGCTGGAGTGCTGAGAAACTGCCTGGCCATTTTAGACAAGTGAGGAAACTCATGCTTGTGCACCTTCCACCAAGCTAAAGGGTCAACATCAGCTTTTGCCTTTGGGTATGCAAGGTACTTTGTCAGTTCATCGAAACAGTCCCCTTCGGGACTCAGCTCTACTGTTTCACAAGCATCCTCCTCCTCCTCATCTGAGTCAGCTAGGAAACAGGCTACAGTGACAGCCTTGCCACCTTTGCCCTTTCTTTTCTAAGACACTTGCACACCTTCAACCGTGCCCACTTCCGTGCACTTAGGCTCAGGCTTCCACGGTCGGCCTCCCATGCATCACGCGCCCACTTCACAGTTTGTTCCGCTGTGAGCGTGCCTGTGTCGTACCACCCCGCGTGCACACTTGTAAGTATGCGTGTGTTCATATATACTTGTACGTAGGCGTGTGTTCATTGAGGCACACAAACACACACAAAGAAGCAAGGACTTGCCAATCTCACCTCGCCTCCATCGAGACATGTTGCGGAACTCGAAGTCTTTGTAGCGTGGGTCCATGGCGGTGGCAACACACCAATCCTCTAGCTTGCAATCTTGCAAGGAGTTGAAAAACCGGGCAAACATCTCGTTGTCAAAAACTTTACGGCAACAGCACACTCCTCTAGCTTGCTTTCTTTCACAGCAAAAAGATAGGCGAACATCTGTTATCAAGCAGAGCAGATTGATTGAAGTACCTGGCACACAAGTCGGTGTTGAAAAGTTTGCGGGCGTGCTTGACGGACTCGTTAGCAACCCGCACCGTCTCGTTCTCACATTTCAGCTGAGAGTTCTCGTCGGCATAGTATGCCACTTTTCCAATGATGGGGATCAATCGATTCTGATATGTCCCACGGTCACGATCAATTGATTGTGATAATGCAAATCGAGAATCGATCGATGGTGATAATTCGGATTAGGCATCAATCGATTGTAATTCTCGGAGGTGGATATCAATCGATTGTAATATTCTGATTGTGCATCAAATATGCATCAATTGATTATGATGTTCTGATATATTGATGGTATCAGAATATCAAACAATCGATACCATGCCTTGACTCGGATGACGTGATAAGCGCGGAGGGCTTCTCACCCGCCCCCAGCGCCTGCTTCTCACGCACTGCCGCCCCATCGTCCGACTGTGCCCATGCCTGGAAGATGGCCACGACGAGAGCCTGAAGCGAGCGGAGAGTGACCCCGCTGAGGTCACCCGCAAGCGGATAACGCACCTTCACTGCCGCGTAAAAGATTGGGTCGACGCGGTTGTAGAGCGAAAGCTTGCGGGTCTCGTCGGTGGGCCGCCAGCCAGGAGCGCGGTTATCCCGCACCAGACGTTGCTCGCGAGCCAAGATCGGCTGCGGGTCAAGGCCTGCGGGATAACGAAGAGCCGCGTGCTCCTGCTGGTGGCTCTCACGTAGAACCGCCGGCACGCTCCCCTTGATGATGTCGATGAGAGCCCGACGTCCATCTCGGTCAGCCGAAGAGTCCGTGCCCCGAAGCCAGGTGTCAGCCACAGAGTTCCGCTCCACGACGAGGGCCAAGACGTCATAGAGGAGCCCATTAACCTTCTCGATAACCAGAGAGGTGGGGTCGTCGAGGTCAAAGGGGGCCAAGTCCAGCCCAGCGGACTGAAACTCGGTACGAAGCTGCACCACCAACTCGGAGAGGCGGTCGGTGTCGTCAGTGCCGCGGTAATGATGCTTCTTGGAACCAAGGATATCCTCGCGGATACCCTTGGCCCAAGCCCGATGTAAGCGCCCCTTGAACACCGCGTCAACCGTTGCATGCTGGTCGGCCAGGTTCTTCCGCAACGCGACAGCAACGTCGCTGTTGCTGGAATCAGCAGGGGGCACCACAGGTGGGGTGCTAGCGGTTGGGGTGTCCCGAACCGCATCCAGAAGCCGTATTGAGGCGTCCAAGTCGGAATCCCTCAATAGGCGCTTGCGAGCTCTTGTAGATGTTGTCAGATATATAGTTCGGAGTGAATAACTAGATAACTGGAAATAAACCCTGAGTTAAGGGTTTCGGAATCAGAACGGTAAAAGTCAGATTGATAAAAGGGAGATACACATAAATACTAACGCACGGGAGTTTCCCGACTACTGGCGACGGTCACCCAGCCTACTTTAGGAAGTGACAAGTGACAGATTAAACTGTCGGTGTGTCACATCCAGCACACCACCTAGGGTGGTGACCGGAGCCAGTAGTGAAACGAAGCAAACAAACTCCCTACTTAACTTCAGGAGGAAACTGTAGCACACCTGGGGGCCTGTACTCTTGGCGTCAGGGCGGTCCCAGGTCACAGCAAAGGTTGTCAGATACTGCTGTTAATTGCTAAAACCCTAAACACAGCTCAAATTCAGAGAGCTCCTCTGCACATCTAGGAGGCTAAGGGCTGTTCCATTTATTGTCCTATGGGGGGGGTGGAAGGCACGTTGCTTGAACCCCCTCCCCCCCTGAGGACAACCATGCATACCGACCCCCCCTACCCTGAGGACACGATCACCGGAGCCCCTCCTCCCCCCTCCGGACACGCAAATTATGCAGACTTCATTTCACTTTTATTATCGAAGTCGGAACTAACCGCAACCATGGGACATTCAAGGTTAATATATTTGTTGTGCGTAATAATCTTGATGGCGCTACATCCACATACGTCGATATGCATCTTTCCGCATGACGACGACGCGGGAGGGATGTGATACTTACACATGGTACATACGTGTAATGCTCTACTCCGGCATGCTGAAACACTTATTCCTGTAGACTTTACATACACACCAATTTTGGTTGAAATTGCTATAAAGTAATAGGATTGACATAATGCTTGATGCACATTTACGCTTACATATGCAAACAACAACTAAAAGCATTGGAGACATCATTTACAGACTCGCACCTACACGGCATGGAGGTTGTGTGTGTCTCGGGCGCTTGCCCACCAACCAGTGCTTCATATGTATATATATATATATATATATTCAATGCTTCATTACTTCATATCCAAATCAATGATAAGATATCTCAAACACGGGTGGATCTCTATTGCGGTCGCGAAAAATGCTGACTGCGCTGTTTGATAAAAGCACAGTGCAATTGGGTTACCATTCAAAAAAACAAGAACGGGCTCACTATGGGGAACAAGTAATTTGATGAGGCACTCACGTGAAGCCTTGGTAACAAGCTGCTTGGCGAATTCCGCTTGCCCAACGTTGAGAAAAACCCGCCGCGTCGCCAACTCGCCATGGTGGAAAATATAGCTCTAAGTTCTTCCTTGTTTAATAGGACGTCGACGAATTAAAAAGAAACCCAGCGCCCCGCGCCAGCGCCCCGCGCCAGCGCCCCGCGCCAGCGCCCCGCGCCAGCGCCCCGCGCCAGCGCCCCTATTAGCGGGTGGAGAATATAGCTCGAAGTTCTTCCTTGCTTAACTTGATTGCGTTGGAAGTGTTCATCGCTGTTTTTTCTAGTATATCAAGTGACGGCTTATCATTCAGTTTCTCTTGAAAGCGGTCTTCACCAAGTGTGGCTAGACACCAAGTACGCAAGCGAAAAACAGCTATAGACGCGGTACTCAGACCAAGCTCTATTAGATCCTCGTTAGGGATATGTTCCTTCAATACGTCAAGTGAGAAACCTTCTCTCACGAAATCAGTGAGGTGCTGACGCAAAATGCCGTTACCTAAAAGCGTTTCCACGGTCAAAGGAGGAGCCATCTGAGACTATATAAAGTCTAAGTTATTGCAATTGCGTGGTCTTGGACTGTTCCGATAACGTTTGTCTGGTAGGCTGGGTGAAGGAATTTTGTATCATCCGAGTTTTTGCATTGCGTGAGTCTGAGTTGTCGATCGTCAGTGGTTACATGTGTCCGGATTCTCTCGACCCTCCGGACAGGTTGAGGTTCTACTTGTAACTTGTCCGCAGGGTGCCTCCGTAACTCCCCCGCGGACAGCAGTAGATGTCGACCCCCCCCGCGGACAGCAGTAGATATCGACCCTCCCCCCCGCGCAATTGCCAATGCCTTCCACCCCCCATAGGACAATAAATGGAACAGCCCTAAGCAATAGCTAATCTCTAGGCAGGCATGGTGTGACCAATCTCAGCCACTAGAGGTCTGCGGGACTGGCGGTCCGGCCCGGAGCAGCGTGAGGGTGAAGTAGTTGCCGGCCTCCGGGGCCGGTAGTAAATCATTCGTAGAAGAAATTTCTGAATCCTCGATCACAGCCGCATGTTCACCAGAGTTCGGCTCCTCGTCGTCGGACGAGTACGGCGGTGGTGGGTAAGGCGGTGACGGTGGAACCGGTGGGTCGGGGTCATATAGCCATGGCAGCCGCGGGACATTGCGGAGAGTGCGGAATCCCTGCCGCAGCTCCCGATACCGCGCATGTCGTCGTGGCGGAATAGCAACCGTGCTCGCACCACCCACCGCGTTGCCAAGATCGTTACGAAGCATTGCAGTCGGTGAAATTTCCGTGGCTGGGACTGCCGATGATCCGCGCGAAAATTAGCACTCGTATCATGTGCTATGCATACGGCGACAAGATGTGCTTTTATCAGCAGCGCGCACCATCGCGATTTTCATGATCGCAAATAAATCGCTTACAGCGCACGACAATTATTTTGCAGTTTTATGATGACGATGTCAATATGCAAAATGTCATCAACACACCATCATTATCGATAGTTGCAATAATCATCTGCGCATCATCTGCGCGCGTCACGATATCCTTTACAAAATATGTGTATACTTACTGGGATAATCATGAACGGACGCATGATGACAATATATTGCAGCATGCTACACAATACTCTATGCTTGCTGAGATATTGCAATTTATTCACTGTCAGATTTGTATACTAACTTGCAATCAAGAGTGTGAACTGCATAAATGCTGTGTGAATAGCTTACACACACGTATACGCTCAACATGACAGATCACTGAATATTCTGCAGCAACATCATAATGTGTGCAAAATTCGAGTGTGCGAAGATTACAATGATTGCAGCACACACACATACACACATATACTTGACTTGCAGTATACACCATCATGGAGTATATAATGAGTGCATGCAGCATAAAATTAGCATCACATCACACCACTTTCTGACCCAACAAAAATTTCGACCGCTAGAAAGTGCCACAGTCATTCGTGTCATTGTCATGTCGCTGTCGCTCCTACAGTGGGGCCAAAGTGCCAAAACGCCAAATTTTGGCGCATGTCATGTCTCCAGCCTACGGAATCCATATCCATTCAGATCGAACTGAGAACGTAAGATGAAGGCAAATGAGATCGGGCGGCAACGAAAATGCATTGATGGCATATGAAAAGGCAATTATTATACTTATTGCAGTGACCTTGGAAGTCGCTTTTCGGGACTCGTCCCTGCACATTGCGACACGTCATTATATGCAACGATACTTGGGAATCCAGCGAACGATCTCGTTAGACATCGAACGGCACATACGCATCGCCAATCCTCAATCTCGAATCTGCGTCCGCCTCCACATCAATCGAGTGAACTCAACTGCTGATAGTTCAAGAATCCGTGTTGTGTCCAAACCGTGCACCCTCTTTCGTTTGCCTGACAGGAATATAAGAGAAAATGAATTCTGACAGCCGAAAGCGCATATTCCAGACAATTTGTTCGGAGCATAGCCCTGACGAGGTTTCCGCGGTTATCTACAGTATATTGAGAGAAAATGAAGAGCTTCCCCTATCTCTCAGAGCACATTTTTCTATGTTTTCAAATGTGTTGGCATCAACGCTTTGCCATCCCGTTGTCGGCCCTAGTTCTGAGCCCGGAATGACAAGTAAGAGGCGGAGTTTTAAAAAGAGGACGCAAAAAATCAGCCATCCCAACGCTTCGTTCTTGGCAGCCGACTACTTCAAACGGTTTCACCGTGTCCGCTGTTACAGCTACTTCACGCTCGACTCAGAATCGAGCAACAACGTTAGCATGCCGGACAATAGCAGTCGGGAATCTCGTTGAAATACAGTCTCCTAGTAACTTCACCGACAACTATTATGGAGTGGTCTTCAAAGTTTATTCTCCTTGTGCGTTTCTCCATTCAGCTCGCCTTTGTCAGCGCAGTAAGAGCATGCTATTGTCGTCTTTCCTTCTCACGCAAGCATAGTAAACCTATTTTTGTTTTTCCTCCTACAGGTAAAGTCGTTGCGAATCGCAGCTACATCGCTCGAGTCTATTGGTGTTGGGGCCCAGAAGAAGTTCGTCTTCTTTATCAAGTTAAAGATCCGCAGGCTCTTATGTCTGCAGCCAGCGACCGCACCATTTTCCCATCAAGTTTTGAATACGATGTAAGCTTGGACGAGATCGTACATGTGTCCCTTCTTTACCCGGACTTTTTAGACACAGGCCTTCCCAGCGACTGCACGTTTTCATCGGGCTTCGACTTCATCAACAAAAACGTATTTCCGTTTGACTTCCAGACCGGCTTTAAAGAGATCTTGAAGCTGGTGCGCGATAATATATTGAGAAGTAACTCGGTTCGTCCCCACACTTTTTCTTTCCAACGTATCGCGTATTTCTTTTGAGTACGGTGTCCGGACTATTTAGGTGTTCCCTGCAGCACTGTTTCGATGCTGGATCAAGTATGCCGTGCCGCCAGTCCGGTGTGGGGCGCGGACCCACGAACCGTGCAAGTAGATGCAGCCGGGTGCTGAAGTTGCAGGCGGTGGTGTGCTTCGGGTTTGGAAAATATTTAGGTGTTCCCTGCAGCACTGTTTCGATGCCGGATTAAGCATGCCGTGCCGCCAGTCCGGTGTGGGGCGCGGACACACGAACCGTGCAAGTAGATGCAGCCGGGTGCTGAAGCTGCAGGCGGTGGTGTGCTTCGGGTTTGGAAAATATTTAGGTGTTCCCTGCAGCACTGTTTCGATGCCGGATTAAGCATGCCGTGCCGCCAGTCCGGTGTGGGGCGCGGACACACGAACCGTGCAAGTAGATGCAGCCGGGTGCTGAAGCTGCAGGCGGTGGTGTGCTTCGGGTTTGGAAAATATTTAGGGGTTCCCTCCAGTACTGTTTCGATGCCGGATTAAGTATGCCGTGCCGCCAGTCCGGTGTGGGGCGCTGACAATGAGATACGTATCATGCAATAGATTCATTTGTGATTTTGTTCATGGGACAGGTTATTTCGAATACGTTTTGGCAACATCACGAGAATGCAGTGATCGATTTTCTGGCGAAGAAGCAAACGGCAAAACGTCCCCATTTACCCCAAGTTCAAATACGCACGACCCGCGAGGCCTTTCTGTGCGCGTTGACGGACAGTCTCATAGATGGTGCACAGTGGGAAGGTGACATGCTTCAGTTCAACATCACAAGTACTCACACCCTGGAGTCTGTTATGGGAGATTGGCGCTGCGTAACAGTGAAGCCCAAAAACGAAGAGCGTGAAAGCTTCGTTTTTGAGGTGAAGGGAGATTGTGCGCTGTTGTATCGGCCAACCATTGATGGTGACCGATACTATTTTGCTATGGGGGCGGTGGTTAAGAAAAAAACGAATGGTGCAGTACAGTGGGATACGCGCAGATGTTATGAAAAGCAAGGGCAAGAAGTATACGACGACTCGTTGGATCTTCCTATCTTCCTTCCTGTCCGAGATTAGAAAGAATATTTACAATATGTTCTACAATATGTACAATCACCTATCATGAAGGTGAGCTTTCCTGGCAATCTTCTTGGCCTTCTCCACTAGAGACGCTACGATGCTTTTTTTCCTCGGAAGTAGGCTCTTCTTGAGTGAGTCGAGTCTGTGTTGCACACGGAGTACTGTCGGGTGATCGGCTGCTAGGGTTCGTTTCACATTCCTGCACTCTTCCTCGGTCTTCTCAATCTTGCGTTTCGTCCTCCTCAAAGCCTGAGTCGCTGGAACCAACTGTGCCTTTGGCGCCTCTTGCTTGAAAAACTCGGCCATGTCTGTGTCTTCAGGGGGTTTGGTCAGGCCTACTGCACTCCAGACACTCTCGTCCCAGTCCTTCGCGATATCCAAAAAGAGTAGACGATTCTGTGTCTCTAGGATTGATTTGCAAACGTTTTGACTTTGGTGTGTGTGTGTCCGCTCCCCGCCTTTAAAAGTCCCATCTTCGTTCTTGACGGCATATGGGTTGCCGGGTGTGCCTCCTCGAAAGCCATGCCGGTAGTATTGCCAGGTAATGATGTGATGCGCCTCGAGGTGCTCGTTCATGTGCTTGCCCAACGGCTCCACCCGCATGTAGTCACCAGCGTGACAACCGACGGCGTGCAAATACATGGCAATATTCTCATCAGTGTATGCCATGCGCACGCAGCGAAAGAAGGTACGGCACCTCTTCCCAAAATCTGCCATCTCCGAAGCTGAGGGACACAGTTTCCTCCCTACCTCATATATATCTTTCCACTCCTGAAACAGTGCAAGAATTGCCTCCCGGTCATCCACGACGGCCGCCCAGTGTTGAGCGTGTTGAATCATTCGTTTGACCTGAATGCCATTAAAAGAAGCCTTGTAATACTCGCCGGTCTCCGGACTTTTCTTCATTTGATAGTATGTCTTGTAGCCCTCATCCATCCAAGCAGCATTTAGCGCGTCCACCAACTTGTGGTGCACTGCCCGTTGTTGGAGCTTGGTGACGAGAAACTCGGTCACCCGCATGCCGGCGTGCAACCAACAAAACATAGCTTTGATGTGCGGGAATTTCACGAAGGCATCAGGGCAAACACGATCCATGGGCCACTGTTTGTGAACTCGTATTTTCTTCCCGACGGGTAGGAGTGCCATGGTGTCTTCAGGAAAAGTTGTTAGTTGAGGAGTGAACTTGCGTTGTTTGTTACAGTGAAGGTCTTTGAGCTTGGCCTCCATCGTTTTGTCTTTCGGGTTGATCAGGCGCAACTCAGCGGCGAAGATATCGTGGGCATCGGCAATGCTTTGCGTGGTATCTCCAGCTTGTATGCAGTAAGTATCGAACACGTGGCCCTTCTCCTTACCCTTGCACTTACAACGATGGCAAAAGTCTGCCTCGTCATGAGTCCCTCCTCCTGCCCGCATCCATGCCCAGTGACTAGCCATGTCTGCTGGATAGTGTAATCTGATGACCAACTCCACCTCCTCTCCCTCTAACCAACATGTGACCGGTGTGTTGTCCTCCAACTCTTGCACTAGATCGAATAGCTCCAAGCAGTTGAGCTCTAGGTTTTCAGCCTTGTCCTTACCATCTAGTTGTAGCACATTGTAACAACTCTTGGGGGATTGCCACTCCTCTTCTAGTCCTTCTATCTTCGGGCTAACAACGAATGACGTGAAAGTAACCTTGCGAGTCTTACTAGAAGCAGCATCAAAGGAAAAGTCCCAGTCGCATATTGCATCTCGGAGTAGCTCCTTCTCGTGTTCGAAAAGGTCTCTGTGCATATACTCATCGGTCTCTGGGTCGAGAGTCTCCAACAGTGTGGGTGGAAACATTTTTTCTTTCAGGCGACGATAATATGTCGGCAAAATCAGGGAAAAGAACTTTTGAACATTCACTTGGTACCCACCACCACTGGCGGTCTCGGTTATTGGTAGCAGCCTTTCCATCACCTCCAATATTGTCTTGTTTGATTGAGTTATCTTGTTGTTTGCTGGCTTGGCACCCTTTGGCAAGACTTCTTTCGCGAAAATATTAGCTTGCTTGAATGATATTCCGCCCTTAGCTAAAGCAGAACCCCATTTGGTAGGGTTGTTGATTTCTCGCTTTAAGTTGTCTCGTGCCTCCTTTGCTAGGACTGCCTTACCCTTGTCACTGATTGCGTCGTGAGATTTCGCACCGAAAAGAGTATGTGGGCCGGAAGCTCGCTCCGCCGCTTTGGAAACTGCAAGCGCTCTTGCAGAGAGGTCGTTTCCAAAGCATTTGCTTGCTTCTGCCACGGCGGGTTGAAGTATCTCCCGTGCCCAACGGGTTCTAACTTTACTCTGCCTCTGAGATACTTCCGTTTTTCTTGCTGCTCGCGGACATCCTTTGCCTGGTCCGTCCGTTTTTTTCCTGACTCGTTTCTTCTTGCGTTTCTGTTTTGTTTTGTTGGTTGCAGGAGAATTGTCGTTTGAAGCTGAATCGAGAGAAGTGACTCCAGTGCCAGTTGCTGACGAGATGTTTTGAGAAAAAATAGCGAGCTCAATATCTGGTGGAACAGTTGCTGTAGTTTGTGTCTCACAGGAGACGCGCTCGATCGGCAGCTCCTCCGTTTGTGTGCCACACGACACTCGATCGGGTTGAATTTCAGTTTGTGTTCCACAGGCCACTACTTCTTTTTCATTATCAATTTTCTTCTTGTACTCCACAAGCTGATTTTCTTTTCCAGCTGCTTTCGCTGCACGACGCTGCTTAGTTCGGATGCTATTTCCTGTGTATGGCCCACGTGGTTTTGGTTGTGGCATGTGATCCAAGACTGCTGGAAGAGATGAAAACGGAGGTAGCATTCCCTCCTCCATCACGTTGCAGGGTTCCGGCACTGGCTCACGATGTACTAAGATGCTGAGGCGACATCACGACTTTGTGGCCTAGTCCGATCGGTGTGCCGATCGTCAAACTGCTCTGCCCATCGCCGAGTTGCTGAACAGTAGGGTAACTCAGTTAGCTGAAATGACAAGAATTCGTTCTCTTAGAAGTAAGTAGTTGCGTAAGCAGTAATAACGTCTCAAGTATTAACTTGCTGCTGAGAAAATCATGGAAAAAACTATGAAACGTCGTTCCGTTGTTTATTTGTTATGACAGCTTTTGTGCCTTCTGTTTTGAATTCGAACGCATACGTTACAGTTCTCGAAAGTGAAAGACACGTCGTTTCGGTTTCGTGCATGTCATTAACAAAATCGGAGATCGTGACTGTGTACAATAGACCATATCAGATTTGGTCTTGGGTAAATGAAAAAATGTCAAACGAAAACGTGACGTCAGCACGCAATATTAAATCTGAATCGTTCTCCCGATGATAAATGGACAGTTAAAAACAATTGTGGCATCTATGACACGAGGGGGGTGCCACTTTCTAGCGCACCATTTTTTAGCGGAGTCAGAACGTAGTGACAATACATTATACATTGCACAAAGCATACTGCAGTGCATGCAAGCTATATTGGAATCCATGTAAGTGTAAGGTGCCTGAAGGTGATCTTAACACCATAATTAGCTCGACATGCTCTGACGAAGGATTTGGGATGAGCATGTTCGTTCTATGGTGGATCACTGAATGGAATGCTCACCGGAGCTACATGTAAAATAAATCAAGCAACTCATTATTGTAAATGAGAGTATGCAGGATTGCAATAACCACTAATCTGATATATATATATATATCATGTTGGATTTATTCAGTACTTGGTATACAGATCATCCTGCATGATAAATCATCTTGGTATATTGGAATAACATTATCACCTGTATACAAGTGTGTAAAGTTCCACACACACACTTACATGTACTAAATCAGCAAGTACCTGCACAATGCACACACCACTGACATTACTATGTATAATGACATTCACTGACTCAATAAGTGAAATGATCAACTATAATATCAACTACGTGTATGATAATATAGATACCATCCAACAAACACATGTGCGTGTTGGATGTCAGTGATGGCGATAGCTAAGGTAAACAGGATAAAACTACATGCTGAAGGGCTGGATGGAGAATATCTCCAGACCCGAAGGCAGTATACAGTGTTCACAATGCAGCTGGTAACTGCTGAACACTGTCCATACCTTTTCATTATCGCTGGAGCAAGAACAACAACCATACTGCATTGTGACAATTGATTCAGTAATGATCAGCACAAAAAGCATGTACATACTCAGATCAGTACTTACATATTGAACTGACTGACATAGGTTGTTGTGGGCACACACACACACACACACATTGTGTTGTGTTGAACTGCTTAGATTATTATCAAGCTGTGTCCTGATATATTTGGAATCTAGAGATATCACTTTGATATACTCTTAGTGCACAGCCATATGCCCAAATATATCATAGGTTCTGACAAGTTATCACTTAAGTGGTTAATCCGCTTACAGTGATACACCTATAAATCATCAGGAAGTGAACCAACTTCCAGGGGTTTCAAATCAGTAAAACCCATATTTATGATCAACCACAGATGTTGACCATCAGAGATATTCACTATTATATATATTATTCACATATGCAAAAGTAAGATAAGTTGCATTAGTTCTGTAACTTGCAACTTCCACACACACCGAGATATATTACTGAGGTGATATAATCAAATGGCCAAAAAGGTGAAAAATGGGTAAAAATCGTTGGCGATAAATTTCAAAATTGAAATTCCGACCCCATTTTATTTCAAATTATGATTTTATACCTATTAAGGTATCAGAAAAACATAATGACCATAGTCATATCTCGTGTAACACCCTAGATATTAGGTGTGTAATATATAGGGGTGTACATATTGGCTGCAACGAAATGCGTAAAAAGTTCACACGCATGATTTCAAAATGAAAAATTCGGGTTGTTTTTTTCGCTGATCTGATTATTCAGCTATTGATAAATATGCCCAAAATATTACAGCACCTGTAACACCCTGTAACACCCTAAAAATCACGTGTGTGTGTCAGGGGTGTAACGTACCTCTAAAAAACCACGTGACACACAGTGAAAAATTAAATGCAGTTTTGCTTAAATATCTTTGCAAAATGTTTATACTGCTTTAATTTAACATATTTTAGGGTTACTGATGGCAAGTAACACCCTAATATCACTGTGGGAGATAAGGGTCACTGTAACGTTACATACCCTAAATGCCACCTATATAATAGGAAACACTTCGTGTTTGGCATATATGTCATGCTGGAATCAGTACAGACATGACAATATTTCGGGCAACAACCCAAGAACTGTAGGGCGACAACCCAAGGACTGTCGGGCAACAACCCTAAAACTGTATAAGCTGCTTCCTAAAAGGACTGCAAGCTATAAGCTATAAGCTATAAGCTATGAGGTATATAGGCAACTGACTGCCTATGTGTTCACACTTCCTCGAGGGGGGAAGAAGGTGGATAGGATTACACACATATCCATTTTATATTCCGATCTGGTGATTTCTGATGGATTGCTTTTGATAAAACCACTGCATCCACAAGTAACGTTGAAATCTGTACAACGTTAAATCCACCATCACTAACAAAGTGTAAAATCGGATGGGAAACTACATCCCAATGACTATAAGTTGACTCTTGCTCAGCATTTACATCCTCGAGTAAGTTCGGAATGCTGAACTATATACATAACATATAACCTGATACCATGCTTAATTGCATATCCTGGATCAGAAGATGATAGTTATATAATGTATATATATATATATCCCACCTGATACACTTTGGCACTATAGCCGTACATAAGAGTGGGAAGGACAAGTGCATCGCTGTAAGACTGGTTGATATAGTCCCAGTGCTGAAGGCAGAATATGGCACCCGAATAACAGCTGATAACTGTTGGTGACCACCATGCAAAACCTTCCAAGCGTAACTCCTTTGTCCTAAGATGCAAGTGAATTGTTCATAATATGTTGACATCACATAAAAGCATTCTGATAAAAACCCTATATACCCTACAAATTTAGGACGCCTGTACCCGGCATGTACCCGGCATGTACTTTGGCAAGGTACATATGTACCTACCCACTCCCAACTTGGGGCCCAAAACTCAGTGAAAATCCGAGTTGTAAAAAAGTGCAATATTTCCACATATATGTCAAGGCCATGAGTGACTAAGACATCCTTGACAAGTTTCGATGTAAACAAATGAGTTATTCCTTCAGAAATGGACATCCGGAAAACAGGACTGGCGTGTACCTACGTGTACCTACACGTACCCCGTCGACGGGCACACACTTCCAGAACGGTGCATGCGGGGTGCATGTGTACGCAATCGAGTGAGTACACATGCACCCAGCATGCACCGGGCGGGTACATGTAGATACATGCCGGGTACATGGTTTGCGTACACATGCACTCAACGTGTACCATGCGGTACATGCTGAGTACATGCTGAGTACATGGTACCCCGTACACATGTACCGGTCATGTACCAAATGGCAGACTAGTGCATGTTGGGTACATGTGAACGCACCCCCTTAGTACGACGTGGGTACATAGTAACTCCACGCGCGTTATATATGGCGTGCACGTGTACCGACAATGTACCATGTGTGAATTTAACAATTCACCATAACAAAAACGATCATTATATACAATTACATTTACCTATGTTTATCTATCATGCCTCATCGTCACTGGGATTCTCATCTCGGACAATCTGCTCAAAGAAGTCGGCTAGCGGATCCAAGACCACCGAGGTTTCCATGCAAGGATGCTTTCGAATCACCACTTGAGAAGCAATCTCCTCGGCAAGCATAAAAGGTTCTTATGCACCAATGTACATACCCTACAGATCTGCAACCCTTGGGAAAGCTTTCCATAGGCATGTCATCCCTGTGCCCTCCCTATGCCCGCCCTTGGGAACGCTCGGGAAAATCCGGAAATATTTTCCAAAGGCTTGGAAAGTTTTCCATAGGGTATTTCCATAGGGATACCCCCTTTTGGAGTTTCCATAGGGTTTCTATAGGGCTGTATGCCTATGGAAAAGGACGTTCCATAGGCATGGAAGGCCGTATAATCACCCTATGGAAAAGTAAACATTTCCATAGGACGACTATAGGCATAACCAGGACTATGGAAAACCCTATGGAAAATGTAAACCCTTCCATAGGGCGGCTATAGGCATAGGGGGCCGATGGAAAGCCCTATGGAAAATATAACTTTCCCATACGCTTTCCATAGGCATGTCCAAGGGCGGGCGTAGGGCGGGCGTACGGATAGCGCACCTATGGAAACTTAGCGTATACTATGAGTTTTCCACAAGGTTTTCCATAGGGCGGGCATAGCGATAGTACACCTATGGAAATGTACAATTCGCCCTGCGTATTCTCGGGAATAAAGTCGTAATTCCATAGGGCCTTCCATAGGGATGCCATAGGTATGGTAGGCCTATGGAAACGTATAATTCACTCTGCGTATTCTCGGGAATATCAACGTAATTCCATAGGGCTTTCCATAGAGCCCCCATAGGGATAGTATACCTATGGAAATATACAATTCATTCTGCGTATTCTCGGTCAATAAAGACGTAATTCCATAGGGGTTTCCATAGGGTTAGCTATAGGGATAACACAGGGTGAGCATGCCGTAGGTATACTCTTGATACAGGTGGCAAAGTCGATACCTATAGTATCCATATGGAATACGTTTCCACACGTATACCGTACGTATGGAACCGAGTTCCATAGGTATAGCCAGCCTATGGAATGAGCTTTCCCAGGGGTGAGCCACCCAGTGGAAAGGTCTTCCGTAGGTATATCATCCGTATGGAAACATGTTTCCCAAGGGATGCCGTACCTGTGAAAGGGTTTCCATAGGTATAACCATTCAGGTTTCATAGGGTGAGCATAGGGTGATGATTCATGATATATCCAGGCTTTCCATAGGGCTTTTACTACATATATACATATTAATATACAGAATAATTCCATCTATGAAATGAACAAGTTATTCGTCATGTAAGTCGCCCACAAAATCTACATGCCTATCTAGTATGAGCATCATCTTGTCTTTATCATATCTCCATGGTGGATCATTGAAACCGAGTTTGTGCTCGCCGAGATAATATACCAACCTATTTGCATCGGGTCCAGCTGGAATTCTCTTGGTCGTGATGAACCGGTCAAAGTTCCATGGAATGGGTACAATGCACACCAAGCACTCAATCTCAAATGCTTGGATGAAAACCTCGGAAAGGTCCCATGGCAAGTCCGACCTCAACATCATATTGTTCGCCACGGTATCTTGAAATGCTGCCTTCAATGGAAACCATCTTACTTTGAGGAAAACCAATTGTTTCCTGCCAATCGGGATGCTATAAATTTTCAGAAGCTCGCCGTACCTGCAACACATACTTTCCAAAGGGTGAGCATAGGGTGGGCACAGGGTGGACATAGGGCGGCTATAGGGCGGACACAGAGTGGGAAAGCTTAACTCGTAATCATAGGGAGGGTGTAGGGTGGTCGTAGGGTGGGCACAGGGTGAGCATACGCATGATCTATGATATATGTTACGGTATAGGGATGTTGTAGGGCGAACACAGGGTAGGCATAGGGCCAATATAGGGCGAACATAGGGTGGGCATCGGATGAACGACCTGTCTTCATGGGCATTCAATCCATTTACTGGGGTATCAAAGATTGCCTTTATGTATCGTTGACAGGTGGTGAGGTGGCGGTCGGCGGATCGCGTACGAAAAGTGTCTCGTCCGACTTTCACGTGCTGACTCTTCATCACACCGTCCATGTAGACATAACAACGCTCCTTGGTACTCAAAGGACGACATTCCCTCGTCAACCGGTTCAACCGCCATGTCTCCGGATCTTGGATGACGGGTCGTGGCATGATCCGCCGTTCTCTCAAACTCAATCGCTTCCATTCAGCGAGTTTGGTGTCAAAGTCGTTTTGCAGGAGCTGGGCCCATGGGAAATTCGTGCGCATATACTTCCGTATACCTTTTATGTCACCTGTGGGTGATCAATGGGTGGGCATAAGATGGTTACGAATTTCAAAGGGTGGGCATAGGGTAGGCATAGGGTGAGCACAGGGATGGAATATTTCTTTTCAGCTCCAAGGGTGGGCATAGGGCGGGCATACGGCGGGAAAGATTTCCATTGGGTGGGCACAGGGCGGACATCTACTGCAAAGGCATCTAAGGCACTGCGTACCTTCATCCAAGGTTATCGGTGTTTGCTTGCCAATCACCTCCACTCGTCGCTTTTGTGGCCCAGTGTATGGTGCAACCTTCTCATTAGATATTGAAGCATATATGCCACGGACTAGCATCAGCTGTTTTTCTAGCATCTGACCTGCGACATACATAACACATAAACAAACGTACAGTGCAGCCAGACGTTTCCATACCTATGTTCTCCCTATGGAAGAAGCTTTCCATAGGCACGGTATACGTACGGAACCGATACATAGTAAAGGCATAGGGTAAACATAGGGTGGGCATAAGGTGGGCATAGGGCGGGAAACTTTGAGATTCCCATTCCCTATGGTGATCACAGGGATAGCATAGGGCGGACGTAGGGTGAACATAGGGTGAGCCTAGGTATACATACCGTTCATGATGTTGGCTACTGGCTGCGATCGAGTTTTGACTGACTCCTTGCATTTCCCATAGAATGACTCCCACGGAAATAACCATGTTCCATGCGCAGGTCCTGTCAGTTCGATATGCCGAGGCAAATGTCGCAAAATATGCGTAGTTATATTCCAATCTTCAGGTGAAAACTCGATCTCGTCGATCCAATCTTCAGGTGAAAGATTATGCATTCATTCCTGCAAACGTCGGCGGTATGGTACGGCAGGGCAAAATCCTTCCACATAGACAAAGCTTGTTTGAAGGAGGTCGGGAAACCATTTCGTCTCTGATTGCCGATGATGTCAACGTTGCCAATCACCGTTTGCCGCATGAGATTGAAGATTTGATCAAACATGGATTGGGTAGCATTGTGCTCGGATTTCGTTTCCAGCAGATCAATGACAAGACGATGCATTGTTGAAACCTTCTCGGCATAGACGTGATCAACGACCTGTGAAATCACGAGAGGCATCCCCAACTTTACAGGAACTGCAAAATAAAAAAAGGCATTTCCCTCCGCATGTCCACCCTATGCCCGTCCTATGCCCACCCTATGCCGACCCTATGGAAACATCCAATGCTTTCCATAGGCATGCCTACCCAGTGAACCACCTATACCCGCCTTTGGGAATGCTCAGGCCCACCCTATGGAAACATTCCATGTTTTCCTAACCTATGCCCGCCCAATGCTCGCCCTATGCCCACCCACTGGAAACGTCCAATGCTTTCCATAGGCATACTTACCCAGCGCCCTACCTATACCCGCCTCTGGGAATGCCTGTTCCCACCCTATGGAAACGTTCAACGATTTCCCAACCTATGCCCACCTGTTGGCATACGTACGCCCACCCTTGGGAAATACAGAAAGAGGGGTACCTCTTGGTTATCCATATCCGCATCGTTGGCAGCAGGACTTAGGAGACGGGCACGATGTTCTTCCAGCTTTCTCAAATGATCCTGGAGAATTTCGTCCGCTTCTGCATTGGCATCTTCCATGTCATCATCACCTCCAAGGGAACCACCATCACCACCATTACGGTCACCCCCGTCATCACTTGAAGTATCGTCTTCACTACTACTTTCCCCCATGTATACCGCTCCTTGCCATCTCTTGTATAGCTTCGTATGTCGTTGTATCGTTCGAAGAGGTTTTTCAACTTGTAGTCGGCACACGGTGCAAGGACATGGTGGCATGTCGACCCCGTGGTTGTTTAATACTGGCCCACAACACACCATCCATACCAGCACGCATGACTACTTGGAACCGTTGCTTCCTTTTTAACTTTTCATTTGCTAGGCATAGGGTGATCATGAGGTGGTCATAGGGTGGGCGTAGGGTGGGCATAGGCATGGAAACAATACGATGTGTTCCATAGGGCGGTCCGCCCAATGACATCCCTATGGAAGGTGTTCAATACCTTCCATACCATGAACGTAGGGTGGACATAGGGTGGACATACGTTAGGAATGCTGTATTCTGGTTCCATAGGGATGCCCACCCTATACAACCTATGGGAAAATAACTTGAACTTTCCATAGGGATATTGGGTTGATATTCTATGAACGGTCGAGGTGTTAACCCTATAATAGTGGCGTCCGTAGGGCTGGAAATAATTACACAGGGATGGAAAAACCCTATGTAAAACCTATGGGAACGCATTTCCATTGGCTTTCCATAGGGCAAAAACCTTTCCATAGGGCACTTTTAAATCCCCTATCTGAAAATCGTATGGAATGGCTCTGGAAAATTTGCCACAGGCCCCAATGGAAATCGTTTCCACCGGGTGATCATAGGTTGGCTCACCCCATTTTCGGGATTCCATAGGTAATTTATAGGGATGGAATCAAAAAAATGAAAAATAGGGCAGGTTAAAACAGGCCCTTTTTGGACCCTACAACAGCAACACGCCGCACTTGGAAAATGCCTATGGAAAATGCAGAATTACACTGTTAAGGAATGCCACAGAGATCATCCCTATGATAGTGGCGTCCATACCTGTGGAATGGCCTGGAAACAGGTTAAAAAACATCACCAATGTACCCTATGGAAAATCCGGAGCCTGTGGAAAAAGTGGTGTGCCCTATGGGAAATCCAGAGCCTATCCCTATGGAAACCCCTATGGAAGACCCCCTACCGCCGCCAAAAACCCCCCAAATAAAATGAGCTTGTTCGATCACCCCCAAGAAAACAAACCATTTGTTCACTGACGAGGGGGGCAAAAAAACAAAATTGCGGCCTGTATGCGCTGTTTTGGCTATTAGAGATTTTATTTCTGGAACTTCAAAAAAAATCGGGATCTCATAGGTTCGATTGAGACTGAGAACGACGGCCACCTCTAGACCATTACGAAGGGTTGATTACATCTAATCCCAGTTTAAATTTTATAAGTCGATTATCTCCGATGCAATGTCACTGATGAGAGTCTGAGACATCGTACATCACATTCATGACCTAATCAAACTGGAATTTTCGATGACGACGATGACTCGAAATTTTCGTGAGACACTGTGTATAAAACTATTTTCGATCTGACGGTTCAATTACACGTACACAGTCATCGGACGCAAATGCATCGGTGTTGGGAAGTTCGAAACTGTTTCTTAATCACTTTCGGCTTATGTTTCAACTCAAAATACACCGCTGCGGCGGACCTGGGTCAGCAGCCGCGGTGTATTTTTTATCACATAGCATTGCACTGCATACCATACAGCATATCACAATTGCATATATGCATACATACTACACTTGCAAACGCATGTCTACCTTCGCGAGATCATCTTCGGCTCATTTGCGCGAAGTTGATCACGGGAGGGGTAGCCATCCGCACAACCCACCGCACGAACACACGTGATCATAAACGTGTGTTCACGCGCCCTGTATCACGCATAGTATGCAAGGGTGTTTCTAGTCTCCCAGGTTTGTTCATGTCGCTTGAGCGGATGAACAGTACTTGGGAGCTACGCGACTTCCCTTGATGGCCGCGTCAAGGAATGGTACATATACTTTCCTTGACGCGACCATAGTACCGTGCTTGCTTAACGTCCGTTAAGCACGCATAGTACAAGGCATACGATACGTTTCATATAGGTTTCATATACATAAAACGTTTGGCTGCTGATTTCAGCGCTCTCCGCAAACCCAAACCCAAAGGCATTCCGTACCCAAACCCATGCATCAAAATGAGAGCGCATGCGCACAGCACTTGCCCACAGGGCATACATATACCATATATATATCACATATAAAGAGTACCTACGGTGCGCTTTTTAAGCATCAGGTTGATTTTACCTTGTTTCTGGCCCCGCGGCATCATCCGCTTAAGCGCCCATCCCCGCAGTCCTACGTGTCAGGTGCGAATGGGGAAAAAAGCGCACCGTACGTCGACTCGGAAGGTCCTAATTGGTCGGTACCATATCCTGCTTCATCCTTCGGATGCGCTGTCATGGTCGCAAAAGCGCAAACACGACGTTTTCCGGGTAATTCGCCTTTACCATGTAAACCACACTGTTAAAAGCGAACAGCTCGATTTACTGTGACGTGACGGTCAAATGACACTCCGTACATTTATACGAAATTTCCTTCTAAAATATGGAATGAATGTGCTGTACATCGCATCGCATCGTCATCATCGTCGTCATCGTCGATCGTGCTCGCATGACGAGTCGATCCGATGTGACTTCTGAACGGCAAAGTTTTTGAGCACTTCGATTTTTCTGAACGGTCAAGTTCAAACTCACGTTATTGCACTCTTCACAGTCCGCCGTCAGCAATGTTGCAGCAGCCTCGCCAGTGAGTTGCGTGCTGTGATATTTTTAATTCTCACAGGTTGCAATATGGCACTGGTTTGCAGTGCATGTTTTGGTTATGCGTGTGTATTATTTTGTGTGTGCTTCGCGCGCTCATACTTGGCATGCGTGAAACTTTGACTAGGAGTGAACGGGAAATTCCCGCGAGTCCTTTGCACTCGAAATAGTTGGTTCAAATCCAACTCACTCCACATCCCCCTTTTACTTTCCTTTGCTTCTTTCGTTGACGACTGCTATTTTCTTTCTTCTTTACTAAACGTTAGTTGGTTGGTTTCGTTTTTCAGATCCGCTGAAAACGTTCGCGTGGCGAAGTCATATTAGGTTTTCATCTCGCGTTCATATTCGCATTTATTTGAGGTTGCTCGGTTGTTAATTATGTTTTCAATAAAGGTTTATTTTGTGCGTTTCCGCTTTTTACTAAGTGTTGGCTCTTTACTTTCCTTTTCAGATTGGCTGTTTTCGAGGAGGGCGAAATGGAGGAAATCGACCGCCTCGAGTACAACGTCAACTTCAAGCATCCCTTCAAACATTCTAGGTTGATAAGTCCTTTATGTTTTCAATAGAATATTCTTTTGTGCGTTTCCGCTTTTTTACTAAGTGTTGGCTCTTTACTTTCCATTTTAGATCGGTTGTTTTGGAGCGAAGCGAGATGGAGAAAATCGACGGCCTCGAGTACAACGTCAACGTTTAGGTTGGCATCTTGTAAATAGAAAGAGCACGAGAAGAACATTATTTTGCGTATTGTAAATAGAAAGTGCACGAGTAGAACATAATTTTGTGTATTCGTTGGTATGATAAAATTTGATAGTCCCATTCGTATTCCTTTCTGCCTAGCTAGATACATGTTAATCGTAGTAAAGATGCTCGAGTATTTTGTTTATCTCGCATAGTGGAAACATAGTGAACACACTGCATGTTGCTAATGTGCAATATGTATGCTACACAGTCAGTGCTACACGTACAGTATCCCTATACTTGCCCCACTATTGTGCCTATGGAAAGTAAATATTAATTAAGTTCCATACGTATAGCATCCCGATATTATCCCTATATCGTGCCTATGGAAACCATATATATCTACCGGTTCCATACCTATACTATGCCTATAGTAAATAGTTTCCATACGGATAACATACGTAGGGAAAGATGTTTTCCATACCTATAATATACGGTTTTCATACGCATGGTATCCCTGGGGAAAAAGCTTTCCGTAGGTATAGTACACCTGTGGAAAATGCTCTCCATAAGTATAATAACCGTATGGAATATGAATTCCATAGGGCGGGTCACCCTACGGAAAGCGTTTCCATAGGTATACTCCTGATGCTGTTAACGGAATCATACGTATAATATCCGTATGGAATACCTTTCCATAAGTATACAGCACGTATGGAATTGTGTTTCCATAGGTATAGCCATCCTATGGAATAATCTTTCCCAAAGGTGAGCCACCCAGTGGAAAACCTTTCCATAAGTATGTCGGCCGTATGGAAACCTATTTCCCAAGGGACGCTAAGTGTATGGGCCCGTCTTCCGTAGGCATAATGTCCGTATGGAAAGATCTTTCCCAGGGGATACCATACCTGTGGAAAATGTTCCATAGGTATATCGACCGTATGGAAGATTGCTTCCCAGGGGATACTATGCCTATGGAATTCGCTTCCATAGGTACACCGTCCGTATGGAAACAAGTTTCCCAAGGGGTACCATGCCTGGGGAAAAGTTTCCATAGGTATGACCTATTAGGTTCCATAGGGCCAGCATAGGGTGATCATAGGGATGGAACAGATCCGTGTGTTTTTCCACAGGGTTTTCCATACGGCTTTCCATAGGAATGCTATAGGGATGACATAGGTACGGAAAACGCTTGATATTCCAGGACTTTCCATTGGGTTTCCATAGGGTTTTCCATACGATATTTTCCATACGATTCCTTCCATCCCTATGGAAAACGTTCCATAGGTATGGACGCCACAATCATCCCTATGGAATGCCTTGGAAAACCCTATGGAAAGCACAATCACCCTATGGAATGCCCTGGAAAATAATGAAAACCTTCCCAAGGGTGAGTATAGGGACGGAAACTCAAAATTTTTGTTTTCGAGATAACCTCCAGTATCCATTTTCCCTTTTCCATAGGGCTTTTCCATAGGGTTTTCACCCGTTTCCATGCCTATGGAAAGCTTTCCCAAGGGTTGCAGATCTGTAGGGATATGCACCAATTATGTTAGTATTAATACGTACATATGTACCTAACCCGCGTACACGCATACCCGGCATGTACCTGATGCGTGGGTACATGTTGGGTACGTTAGCACCAGGCATGTTTATATCAATAAGTACATATGTACCTGGCCCAAGTACATATGTACCCATCATGTACCCCGGGTGTCCCAACGGTAACATCCAACGGTAACATCCAACGGTAACATCCAACGGTAACCTGAGTACATATGCGGTACACATGTACCCGTAGATGCGTACACGCCGGGTACATGCGCATGCGGCAAAAGGTACATACACGAACGCATGCACCCAGCATGTACTCTGCTGTGGGTACATGCCGGGTACATATGCCGCGCCGCGAGCAAGTACACGTAGGTACAAGGTAGAGTACACGTGTACCCAGCATGTACCAGACCCCGTTTTTTACTGTTTTCGTACACGTTGGGTACACGCTGGGTACACGCTGGGTGCACGCTGGGTACACGCTGGGTACACGTTGGGTACACGTCCCCGGTACATGTCGGGTACATATGCACTGGGGTTTCCAAAATTTGTAGGGATATCCATGCGAGTTGGCATTACTACAAATGACATGGGTTTCGAATCGTCGAAATGAGTATAGCTCCGATGAATTCATTAGTACAGAATAGCTGTTGAGATTATTCTTCCGGCTGGATTGCAATTATTTACAATCCCTGTACATTCCGGTGACAAAATATTGCACTGGACTGATCATCACATTTGGTATAACCTGTGATATATGAATCATCAGAAAAAGCATTGCAATCAGTACAATGCTGTCTAAACTCACAAAGATGAGTAATAGATTTTCTCAGATGTAATAAATTGAGGCACAATGTGACCTACGCTAAAATCGCGTATGCTCGGGCACTGTATTGTGACCTGCGCTAAGATCGCGTATGCATGGACACAATATGACTCGTGCCAATGACGTGGACATATTTTATGACTGCCACGACATCACATCTGAAATCAATAAATCACTCAGAGAGAAGGTGTTGACATCAGTATAGCACCATTATACATATAGTCATGCGGATTTTAAAGAAGACACAGTCTCTCCGATATTGACAAACATGGTACACATATTACCATGCTCTCTGATCATATATTGATATCCCACAGCATACGATGATGGTAATAGCAAACCACTTCGCCGCTGGAGGGTAGTGTTGTATTTTATACAGCACATGCATGGGCACTATATGACCCACGCTGATGACGTGAATTCGGGCTGCATCCCAACGACTGCAATGCACCTTCGGTGCAATGGGCTGCATCCCGAGAACTGCTATCCAGCTTCATAGAAAGCTTCCACGTCATCACATAGAGGTCGGACCTCTGTTGTATTTAAACGGCGCTTGACAACCGCCTAGCAATACACTTCCTTGAGGGGGGAAGATGATAAGCTAAAAATACAACTAAAAACCAAATAAATAATAAAGACAAATAATAAAACAAAGTAAGTTGCATCATCGTTCTTGTTTTGGTAATCGTGACTATATACAGTCAAACCATGCAAAACTCCATGAAGTTGACACATATATGTATCAAACATTCCTAAGGTCATCAGCCATGATATACATATGAGCTTGATTTAGAAGACCTAGACATTGTATACATCTGGTCTATCATGTATCCAGACTAGAATTGTATATTGACTCGGTGCAAGCACCATAGCCTCTGCCACCGATGATCATTGAAAAGGGCAACCATTCTTGATATTTCATCTGATTGGATCATTAAAGGTGTCAAGATTACTCAATGCAATATGCAGGCTACGGCCTGAGTACAACACCTAGAAAGGTCAAAGCCACTGAGCTGACCAATGCAGCATAAATGCTAGCTGCCTTTGAAGGCTACATAATAAGCCTATTGCCCTTATGTCTTGAAATTTATCCGTGTATTGGCATCTCTTTGAGGTAATCATGCCTACTGAATGAGCCATACCAACCATCTTGTCTTCATGGATCATTACATATCTGATCATACCGCCATTGAACAAAGCCTATGCAGTGAGATTATTATATCACAAGGCATTTCAGTGGTACGCATCAAACAATTGCATTGCAGCAAAAAACATCAGCTCTTCATCATACCTAAAGGTTGAGTTGTTGTCAAAAGTATTGATTCATCAGACACCATATCTCAAAGGTCTATTCATCATGGAGGACAGAATCTGTGCAATCATGGCTATTCAGCCTCCAACATAGCTAACATAGCTATCCAACTTATGACCCAACCGTTGGTAAGCGGCCTCTACGCCATATGGCTAAAGATGGCAAGCAATCTCTTCGGTCATTCTTGGGCATAGAGCAATCAAGCACAGCCAATTCAGGATGTTTATCCCGAGATTCTCCAAGAGTTACTCATGTTTTCCATGTGTCATATGAAAACAGCCAATATACCGCCCTATGATAGGAGTCATCTCCTTCAGCGAGGGGAAGTGGTTATGCTGTAAAGTTGACCAATCTGATCATCACAAAAGTGAAAGATTTGAGAAAATCGATTGAAACTTGTATTGAAATGAATTCCTTACAATAAGGTATTGCACCTAAGGGAATAAAGGTTTCATCCTCTAAAATAGGAAAAGAGTTTTACATTGACTCTAGTTCCTGAATTCAGAATCGCATAGAAAATATGTTCTATCCTGTGCATATAGAAAGTACATTAGATTCAGATTCTGAGCATACAAATGGCTACTATCCCATGGTCATTGTGGGAGGACCATAATCGATTATGGTCCTCCCACAAGGACCAATGTTGCAAGAATTTAATTGGGCATTGGTTCGGATCTAGAAGGCGCGCCCAATGATTTTTAGTATCAATGGGACATATATTAATTACTTCGATGCTTGGTCCGGCCTGGATCCACCCAATATATCCATGGCGTTCGCATTTGCGACAAGCACCCTCAACTTTTTCAGATTGCATTTTTTGAAAATTCAAAAAGGCACAAAAAGATACGATATCTTCAATAATTTTTTGGGAATAGTATGTGCAGGCTACACCTGCGTCCATGCGATCATATCGATCTTATACACATGTCCCCATCATATTTGGGTCATACGTCATGTTGGAGTGCATATATTGGCCATCTCTAATGCTTATTAACAACCGTACACCTTTTTAGTCGGTTTTTTAGCCGGAATGGGATAATCGGTGCAAACATGACCCATTATCCACGATGCCCGCTAGAGTGCATTCACAGTGTGATAGGAGCGTATGGTGCTTAAACTTTTGAAGTATATCCATAAAACGATTTTATGAAAGCTTAACATAAGCCATATGGGCAAGTATGTGAGCGATGTGCACTCGTTAGCTTGACGCAAAGTGAAAATTAGAAGTGTAAAAATCACAAAATCCTTATTTCACTCGGGAGTGATCACCCGCCACGGTAAACGAGAGCTCAGATGGCGACTAGAGTGTGGACTATCCAACTAAGTTTTCATATTTGGTCATAAACTCAGGGTGTGCGACCATGAGCGGCCAACACCGCGCACCATGCAACCGCTAGGACGCTTAAAGACTATGGTCCTTATGGGAGGACCATCTTTTTTTCGACGATTTCAATAAAAAACATATCAAAAGCGCACCCTTTAAGCACGCCCCTCTAGCACACGCGTGGACGATCCTGTAGGGGAAATTATTCAATTGACTCATAAATATGATGCCAAAAGCACGTATACGCCTCAAAGATCCATGTGGCACTCATAATAGTCATCGCGCGTTGGTCCTTGTGGGAGGACCATGAATTTGGATAGTAGCCACAAATGGACTTGAATGCACTCGGGTTTGTACTGAGTTGCAATTGTCCAAAAATTTATTCTGACATCACTATTTATTTGTGGAATAGCATACAATGGTATAAACCATCCACATATAGATTGACATCATATTTGCGGTTTCATATCATTTTGGCACATAAGACACGCATGCTTCATTGAGGAATTGTGACTCTCTGAAAGCTCATTCTGGAATGTTTAGAAAATTGTTGCCTCGACCATTAGGCCACGAAGTCTTGAGAAAGCCATGGCGGAACTCGAACCCGCAATCTCCAGATGGTTTCCAAGCGTAGTTGATCCTCATTCTGGAAAGTGACAGAAATTTTATAGTCATCAACAAGTCACAATTCTATCGGATTGAAATGACACATTCATCATTCATACTTCCTTACCATGACAAGTCTCTGAATAGTGTTTGCCCAAAAATAAAATGGGCACCATTGAGATAAGCGATCATGTACTGAAGAAGATACACATATCACTAGGCAATGCCATGTTCTAGTCATAATGAAATGACATTCCAGCCATTCATCAAGTACGAAAATGCAGCTTGTACTAAGTTGTTGTCATTACAGACACTTCTTGATTGACTCTCCATTAGCTTCGATACCAAAGTCAACTTCGGTACCATCACTGATTTCATTGTTCATTATGACAATCATTATCCAGAACCATTGTCTAAGTTGGGCACACTATAGTGACCCTGAACTGACAAAGTATGTGGGCTGCAACCCAACGACTGCATTTGACATCATCTGGCATTTGCCACATTCAAAAACGTCAGGCATATTGCCGGTATGACGTAGAGAGAATCGGTGTTCCGATTAACATTGTTACCTCGAAAGCATTCGATGAGTAATCTCAGTCTGATTTTCTATCAAACCATTTTCACATAACATAATGATTGAATAGCATTCTCGATCACCATCTGATTGGTTTGATACACCTCTTTTAAAAAAGGGGGAGGAAGGAGTATAGATTCATTCATTCTTCACACAGCTGCCGCAAATTGATTTACATCATTGTGATTTTGCTTGGAAGATTAAAAATCTTATCAAAAGTTCTAGCATCTGTGTATAGCAGTCATAAAGTTGATGACACGGTACATCATGCCGATTGAAGCATCAAATGAAGTCTTATTTGACTTACTGACACATGAAGTTCATTATGAAGAAACCATAGATGCATCGATTCTCCGGCTCTATCATATTATATGAAGGGCACTGACATAAGAGACCAATGGTTTTTTAAATGTGAATAAGCTCTATTGTAAGCTTACGACCATCACTTTGACGTCAACAGCCTGAGATGCTGATTGTCGAAATTCAAGAGCTAAAGGATTCGTTGAATCAGCCTTGATAACATGTGTTTTGATTGATGAATTGTTGATCCATGGTTTCTCCCCAAATCTAAAGAAGCTGGCACACAAGTTGTTGCCAATGTCTTAAGGAAAGCATCTGAGCAAAGGATTGCCAAGTTGTGCCATCAGGCATCGAATTCCATAACAGCAAAGCCGAGTGAGTGAGATCCGCCACTCTAGCTATTTGCCCGTCATTCCTTCCAGGTTCATGACAAGAAACAATTCATCAAAGTCATACACCAATGCATAAGTCACATGCATGGTTGCACAATTTGTATCCGAATGCAACCCCATCGAGGTTAAGCATCTAGACAGCAACTCTGGCCAACAAAAAGCCTTCCTGTCTTCGGGTATCTTGAGCATTCCCATTTCCAGCTCCATCATGGTCAAGGAAGCATCATGCCTGTGCCTCACCGAGACGCTGCTCCTCAAAGGCCGCACACTTGAGGCGAGCCTTATGAGACAATGACCTTTGGCCTGTGGGGCGTCAACCCCTTATCAAATCCTGAACACTTGTTAACACCTGGATAAATTTATCATGATGCAACTTAAGTGGGATTATAAGTTCCACATAATCATATTGTCTACGTATGCTGAAGGCATAACTGCCGCATATGGTCACAATAGCTCGCAGCTTCTATAACATTGTGGCTTCTGAGTCAAAAGCTGATAGCCGATGACTTTTGCCAATAATTGCCGACCAAATAATAATCAGGCCGTGGAAACATGTACCCAAGGGTTTTCGTCGATCGGTCGTATATATATATATATATCAGGGCTGCATCCCAAGAACTGCAGGGCTGCATCCCAAGAACTGCAGGGCTGCATCCCAAGAACTGCAGGGCTGCATCCCGAGAACTGCAGGGTTACATCCCTAACATTTTTACCCTGCATCAAATTGATATGACAGGAGCAGGAATTGATCCTTCCTTGCTGAGGTGTAGTGAGCCTTGTATAAATCATACCCTTACACAGATACGCATATGCGGGTACCAATATCTGTGAAAAACTGCTAATGCTACCTTTGCCAAGATCGTGGTTTGTCACCGGATTCTATGGCCAGTCATCCGAAGCTATCGGAGACATCGACTGAGATAGACGGAGTTGTGATCCTAAGTTATGCCTGACACACATAACTAAAATAAATTTCACATTAGTACGTGGCGAATCCACTCTGAATCGACAGATGTTCGTCAAAGCGTGCGTACTGGACAAAAAAAATTGAGGAGTTGAGCAGACCGGTTAAGGATTATAAGTCCAATTCCGTTAAGCAGGGCCACTCCGTTTGCATTAAAACAAGCCCCCGGTGAAATAACTCCGGAAACATCGGGCTCCCCGAACCACCTGTGAACCTCCAAAGTAGCTTCAGGAGGGGAGGAAGGGTTGGGTGCACTATATATAATAACTGTGGAAACATGTACCGGTTTGTCGATCAGTTATATATATATCAGGCCGAGAATCGTTCGATTATAAATTGTTAAATCGTGGGATCATCGTTCGCAAAGGCGTCGACGGCTAGCGCAAATAATCCGTAACGTAAACCTCGGATACCTTGAATCGTCACTCTGAATCACGATACGCTTTAAGCGTCAATCTGAATCACGAAACGCAATTCATGGAACCTTGAATCGTCACTCTGCAATACGATACGCAATTCATGGGGGCTACAGCCTAAGAACTGCAAGGCTAAATGCCTAAGGTGAGGGACTAAAGTGGACTCAGTTCCCCCCAATATCCTAAAAACACCATGAGGGAAGCCTCACATCGGTGTAAGAAGACTGGTACCAGCAGAAGCAACAACGACAAAGACATCAAAGACATATACAAAGGTATGCCCGTTGTGAGGTCACAACTCTTTTAAGAGGGGAGATCTGTCAGGGTTATGACCGATGACACATGTGTCATACATGTCATACACATGTCATACCTGTCAGACATGTCATACCATGTCATGTCATGTCATGTCGAGTCATGTCATATATTATAATGACAGACAGTCGTCAGTACGGTCGACTATGACTGTACATGTCATCAAGATGATAAGTCACATCATCTGTCATTTATTCAAGGTAAGACTTGAATGACACATGTCATCGAGAGGCCGTATGTCGGACTCGAGAATGGCGAAGCAAGATGCTATCTTGAAGTACCGAACGGTTCGGAGAAGAAATCATCTTCGCTTCTAGCATGTGCGGAACAAGCATGCGAGTATCATATGGCGAACGCATTATTCGTTCAGCCGATACTAGTCGTTCAACCAATGCCTCGGGTTCACAACCCAATAGCGGTACCATCTATGAGATGGGAGGCATTCGGTATAGATGAGGTAGCGTTGTGCTACAGCAGTATCTTCGGACGAAGTCTGCACTCATCACCCGCTCATACGCTGCCCGAGTGTTACTGTTCAATAACACCTGCGCTATCTTATTATATCATATATATCTTAAGGTTCGCTTGTGCGTCCTTATCAGTTTATGTCACGGATCGAAAGATGACAGACGCCCGCAGTCGCGATGTTGGTACGTCGTCGTCGATGTCACACGCATAGTCGATCATCGATCTGTAACAGTCCGATCTGTACGAGTACCACTGAAATGCGCGAGAGGATCATCATCCTCCGCGTAGCTCAGTTGGTTAGAGCGTCGCACTAGAGAAGCGAACGTCACGGGTTCAAATCCCGTCGTGGAGCACTTTCGCCCCATGACGATATATATGATTTGACCCGGCTCGTACAGTGAAAATCCCCGCACCGATTTCAAACCCTAACATTGGTATCGAAGCGACGGTTCGGAAACCGCCTCAGATGTAACGGCATAAGGCACACGATGTGACCTGCGCTAAGATCGCGTATGCTCGGGCACGATGATGTGACCTGCGCTACGATCGCGTATGCATGGGCACGATGTGACCCGCGCCGATGACGTGGATTCGGGCCGCACCCCAAGAACTGCGATGCACCGCCTTCGGTGCGATGGGCTGCATCCCAAGAACTGCTATTCGGCTCATAGAGCTGCCACGTCATCACATCCGAGGTCGGACCTCTGAAAAGTAACTCGACACGAATGTCGTGAGGTCACGACACTTTAAAGAGGGGAGATATGTCACGGATCGAAAGATGACAGACGCCCGCAGTCGCGATGTTGGTACGTCGTCGTCGATGTCACACGCATAGTCGATCATCGATCTGTAACAGTCCGATCTGTACGAGTACCACTGAAATGCGCGAGAGGATCATCATCCTCCGCGTAGCTCAGTTGGTTAGAGCGTCGCACTAGAGAAGCGAACGTCACGGGTTCAAATCCCGTCGTGGAGCACTTTCGCCCCATGACGATATATATGATTTGACCCGGCTCGTACAGTGAAAATCCCCGCACCGATTTCAAAAACCCTAACAGAGGTTGAGTGTTGGGATGAGCGGCGTCAAGAGGCGGGGTTTGAGGTTTGGGCGGAGAGGCGATGCTGACGTGGTGTGTTGTTTTCTTTCGCCTTCTTTTCCGCTACCGGAATATCCAAGTACACTAGATATCAGAAAGTCCCGTACTCGTGTGGATAAACTGTATCAGATAAATAAACCCTAAGCTAGATATACCCGGAACGGTCTCGGACGGTCTCGGAGTCTAGCCTACCTGTGACACAGCGTGTGTCACCGTACGAACCTACAGATCAGTCAGCAGTCCAGTGTTGGTCCTAGGGATTTGTCATAGGGGCCTGACCGGGACTCCCAGTCAGGGCTGCCTATACAGATTTCAGCATCCGCTTCTTTTCTCGCCACTCCTAATCAACGGGAGCGGTTCAGAAAGGCGAACCTAGCGATCATCCCATTATCGGGAAATCCATTGGACCAACAGTATTACTGTTGATCCTTTGCATTCTCCCATCACAGCGATGACGCGTCATCAGGGAGCCAGATCGTTTCTGAATTGCGATCACAAGCGTCTGTTCATCTCCGGTGGTATCGCTGGTGTTGCTTTAAAACTTGCAATTTCGTGTTGCACAACACTCATTTTTCCTGCCTGCTGACGAGTCTACGCTTTTCCCCTGTGGTTTTGTGTATTTTTTTTCTTCCCTGCCCACCCGCCCAGGAAAAAATTGTGTCTTCAACGCCCCCCCTATACGGTGATCTCATGGTGTCGGTCGCCAGGGCAGCGTAACAGCATGTCTGCGGGCTAATGTGTTGGTTTTGTCGGGGACTTGTGGGCACCTCCCAGTGACCCCCTCTTGGGTCGTGTTCGGAGTTGTGACACTCAGTCCTGGAGCGTTACATGAAGTCCTAAGATTTCCAATGTCATATGTCCGATGCATGTCTGTTGTCTCGTCAATCCGAGGGATCTTGTGTCTTCGAAAATAAATTATGTTCAACCGTTAGTAATACTGTTGGTCCAATGGATTTCCCGATAATCATAATGGGATGATCGCAAGGTTCGCCTTTCTGAACCGCTCCCGTTGGTTAGGAGTGTCACGTAGAGACTGATTTACCCCTCTAGTGACACCACTGGCAGACGAGAGTCTCTGACTAACTCGTTCGTCTGGCTTGCGAGAGTAACTTCTAACAATGACTATGACTATGCCTATGACTATCACTATCACTATGCATTATGACGTCGTATGAGTATAAACGTTACGGACCTAAGACCTTTCGTTTGAAGAGCATGCAAATTGTTCTTCCCAGCTGGAGCTGCTCTTCCAGAGGATATTGCAGGATGGGTTTCCTATCATCTTTATAATACGTCGGATTTGTGTTACTTCCCATGCAGGCAGGTTACCCTTGTTTTCAGAGGGAGTTGGCTTTGCCACTGTTAGTGCAGGTATGTTGAAAGTGGCGCGTAAGACGCAGTGTTGTCCTAAATATGTACGCACTTATCTTTCTTCAGGGGAGCCTGAATGTGTGACGACCGACCACCAAAGCCTTGAGCTTGCAGCTTGTGTTGATATTTGTTAGACAGGTCCCATAAGCCTTTCTTTGGACGCACTACCTGCGTGAAAGGAATGGGTGACTCGCATCGTTTCAATAGAGCCGACTGTTCAATCTCCGTGTATATCTTTCAATACACAATTAGCTGTGGCACTTAGAAAAGGTTCGATAACGCCATCAAGCCAAAAATTTACTTGCGATATGAGCGTTTTGCGACGCCACAAAGTTCCTCTCGGAGGTTTTCTAGTGCTACTGTGAACTACGCATCACTCTCAGAACAAGCGGCTCACACATACACACCTGCGTGAATAGTATAACTTGTCAAGACTACGTGAATCGCACGTATTCTTCAGAAATGCCCGAGGTCAAATCCATGGCGCTATTGCGTCTCGCAGACAGCCGACAGGCAGATCCACACATCCCAAGAGAAATCCGGTTATGCGATATTTTCAATGGTGGACAACATTTGCACCAAATGTCACGCAAATGTCGCCTGGGACAAATTATGGATCATCAGATCAAAAAGTCGGGAACGGTTCAGAGATACCACCGGCTAGCTGGGGTGCGAAGATCGTGTATCGCTAGACTAGAATATGCTGCATTTTCCAATCATAGACACTATTCAAGATGGGGTCGTCTAGTTTTCAAACGTTTATGTTTTTCAAACGACGCGGACGCGATCTGTACACACGCTCGCTCGGAAAATCAGAATTCTGCACATATCCTGCACATATCGCGCGTTTGCCCGAAATATTCCTTTTTAAGTCGTTTCGCACGTTCGATCAGGCGAATGTCGATTTTATTCTGATCGCGCGGACTGTGATTTATAGATTTAATAACTCGTCTGAAAATGATCGCCGGGTCATATGGAGACTGTATGACCCGGCGAAACGAATCTTATTTGCTTCTCGACAGTGTACCGAAATCCGGTGTAGCACAGGCCTGAGTCTCCGCCAAGTTTTCACGCAAAGTTAACTTAAGTTAACGTTGCGTGATAGCGCGTTTGGCGTTATTCCATCCGTAGAGCTCTATTCGCGGATGTGAGCAAGCCGCGAAGGGGGTTCGCACTCAAATGACAAATGAAGTTCGACTGAGAATGAAAATTGAAATAAAATGCAAAAAAACAATTCTTGTGACGCAAGTTGTGAACATCCGTATCGTCGCCCACAAGACGACAGTTCAGCCAAAACAAATCTCACCTAAATGCGAGATGGGGACATTTCAAAAAGTTAGTAGCATACGAAGTTTGTTACGGGGCGGGGGGTGATAATGGCCTCGTCGAATAAACTCGGTGGTTACCTTGGAGGTTGTAATTTGGCGACACCTTCAGCACGAACGCTCATATAAATTATGAACGAGCGCATTCAATTCTCTGGCGACATGGCCGCACGGTTTGTATGTCCGCTGAAATGCAGTTTACGTAAAACCTCGTGAGATCGTCTCTAGTACCCACCACTTTCCAGTGACTGGTCGGAGCGTCGTTCGACTGATCGACATGGTGCCGTCTGAGTTTGGTGAAACGACGAATTTACTCTACGGAGACACCATCTTGCGTGCGTATCCCACCTGATCTCGAAGCGAGAAGATATATTTGGAAGGCATGGTGTCCTGGTCAAAACTTGAAAAATGCGACTCGCCAGTTGGCTGATGCCATCATTGAATAACTTTTTCGCGCATTCGGCATTCGGCCTCCGCAGCTGCCGCGTGCTTCACCTTCAGGCCTTCCTCGACGACGTGCTATTTCTCCTCGTTCTGGATTTCTAGTGACAGTAGGCTGTCAGGTTTTTTCGATGCGGTGACAAGTACAGGTTGTGCGGAGTTCCTGGTCGGCTTCTCGGTCAAAGTGTAACAACTTGAGGGTGGACTTTTGCGCGCAGTGAACTGCTTGGAGAATCCTGGGTATCTGATTGGCCCGGTTGTTGGCAATGAAGGGTACGCGCCGCGCTAATTTGTGTCAAACGGCTGTCGATTTACAGCGTGACTTTTGGCCACCACATGACCACCACGACGCACTCAATGACCCTCGGGCCGAACCTGCATCTTCGGTGGAAGCCGAGAGCCCCAACGGCCATTTTCCCGGCCGATAGGCATGCTTGCCTATTTGTTGCACTAATGCAGTCTTTGCACCCGTGCATCCAGCGCCAAGCGTCTTATCGTTTTGGAGAGCTTTGACCCAGAGAACGCGACTATTGTTGTTGCGCTTCTGTAGAACGAGAATTCACTCTTCGGGCTGCATCGACCACCCATCCATACGTCCACACCATTGTCTCCTGGTGCGCAACTATTTGGGAGGCTCTGGGGCTGATAAGCTTGGGCCGAACCTCCCAGGATCTTTGTGGAGTCCTTGGTCTACAGCGAACTCCCGCCCTCGGACTTGCACGCCTGCAAGTTTCAGATCCTCAATAAGCAGCAATGTGTCGCGCAGAAAACGTTCGCCAAAGAGCTGGCTTCCAGGTGGCGCGCTGTCACGGCGCCTCTCGTGAGGGCATCCTTCTCGAGCGTCGCAGGTCGCATGCGCGCGCTGGATGCTATTCGAAATTCCCGTTCTCGAGGCTTGCGCGTGAGAGGGCTTCGGCCTTGGAGTCCGCGATGCTTCCGTCAACCTGGCGCCCTGAGAATGCGAAGCAATGTCCCCCACAGCGTCCTCGGACTCCTGCCCAGGGACCACTTGTGTGTGTGAGCTGGACATGCTGGGGATTCGTCTACGGCTCGCTATTTGGGAGTGTCTTGGATTCGTCTGACGCTAGCTCCCTCTCCGTGTACAGTGCTCATGGTTATTACACATGCCGGGGGACTTGTGTTCTTTGACCTTGATATGAGTACTGGCGGATCGCTGTGAACGGGGACGGCCGCGGGGTGGAAGTGGGTTTTGGGAGGCGGTTATCCCTGTGGTGCCATTCTGGCGGGCACTGCCTCTTGGAGAGCTCGGTAGATTCGTCTGTCGTGCTGCGAGGAGAGGCAGAAGGTGGTGATGTACACCTTCTGTGTTTTCCCTTGAATTTTGTGGGGAGCACTTAGGTGCCCGCATGTTTCCTTTTTTTGACCTGGGGTGTCCATGCTGTGTGGTGTGACTGCATCCATGACATAACCATGGACCAACAGGTCCCATCCATCGACCGGGAGCCACTGGGGGGCATGCCGGCAGGGTCCGCTTACTCCGTAACCCAGAGACCAACAGTTGTTTGGCGACGATCGGTCACATCGTTTCATCTTTCCATGCTGCTTTGCATTTTGGGTTGGGAATATGTATGCGTTTGTGGCATCTTGTCACGGCCCCGTCCTGCTCTTGATTTGCTTCTCACATCCACTGGGATGATGGTGGGCTGGCTTTTGTTGGCCGATCTCATGCCGTTCAGTGTGAGCTGGACTTGCATCCCGGCAGTGGAAGCCGATTGAGCAAATTACTTAAGGATTCCAAAGGAGCCGTTCTGCCAAATGTGAGCTTACTGCCAGAAACTAAGCTCGCGGACCGTGTGTTTTCACTTGGACGACGTGGGGCTTTTCGCGGGCTTGATTTCAGACGCAGCCACGTGCGCAGGAGCGCAGGCTGCAGGACTTCGATGTACCCTGCAGCTCGGAGCGCACAGGGCGGACTAGTTTGTTGGGCCATCTTCCCTCTGCAAGGGGGGTCTGGTGGCGCACTGTGGCAGGGGGCTCAAGGAGGGCCTCTGCGTGGGGGTCTGGTGGCACTATGGCAGGGGCTCAAGGAGGGCCTCTGCGTGGGGGTCTGGTGGCGCACTGTGGGGGCTCAAGGAGGGGGGGGTCTGGTGGCGCACAGTGGCAGGGGGCTCAAGGAGGGCCTCTGAGTGGGGGTCTGGTGGCGCACTGTGGCAGGGGGCTCAAGGAGGGCCTCTGCGTGGGGGGTCTGGTGGCGCACTGTGGCAGGGGGCTCAAGGAGGACAACTGGGTTGCCGAGCTGCAGTCAAAGCTAAACGATATGGGCTTCGGCCGGAACTCTGCGGCGGCGGCGCGTCTCAAAGTGAGCGAGAAGGCTGCCATGCTGGAGAAGCAGGTGCCGGCCCGAGGTTGAAGGAGCGAACCTATGCACTTTTGCGAGTGTTGGCGCACCATGCTGTCCAATATCCGGTCCCCTTATTATTCCCGGCACCGGGCAGAGCTGTCGATGGGTGCGAGGTCCTCCCGGCTGGAGGGGCAACACCGGGAGCATTTTGGCGTGCACGAATCCCACCCTCAGCCATGCCTACATATGCTCCGCATCGAGCTCAATCTGCATCCAAACCAGCAACCTCGGCCACGCCCGGTGCTGTGCACACCCTCACATCCATGCCCGTGCCTGAAGCCACCCTCACAGCCATGCCCGAACTCCCAATTATGCCCACGCCAACAGCTCTGCCCGCCACAAGTGGGAGGCTGATGGTGGTAAGGCTGATGGCTGGGAGGCAACTGGGGACGACATCAGGTCAATAAGAGTGAGCTGATGCGGTCGATGGGCACCCACGTGCGCTACGGGCACATGGTGCAGCTGCGGCACGAGGCCAGCAAGCGCTTCGTAGTGCTCCGTAAGGAGAATGCAAGGCTTGAGACTCAGAACATCTTTGTGGCCCTCACCGACGTCCTCGACGAGGCCTGCTGGTTCACTCTGCGCGTATGTCACCCTCCCTTACCTCTGCCACGGCGTCGCATGTGCCGATCTAGTCTGCACTTGAAGATTGTGGTTTGGAGGATGATGTGAGCATACTAGTGGAGGAGACAAAGCTGCAGCACACCATAACGAGGTGTGGGGGTAAACTACCTGCCGGGGCTGGGTTCGGTGGAGGCAGGCGGGCTACAAGACTCAGTCTGAGGGCTCGGCTGTGATGTACGGGGAACCTTTAACATTTACCTCCGCATCGTTCCCCGGCAGTCACCTCCACTGCGCGAAGGTGACGCCTGCACCTTATCATTACCCGGCAGTCACCTCCACTGCGCGAAGGTGACGCCTGCACTGCATTGTCTCCCGGCAGTCACCTCCACTGCGCGAAGGTGACGCCTGCACCTTATCATTACCCGGCAGTCACCTCCACTGCGCGAAGGTGACGCCTGCACCTTATCATTACCCGGCAGTCACCTCCACTGCGCGAAGGTGACGCCTGCACCTCGCGTGCGCTTGTGGCCTGTTTGTGCGCCGGTCCTTTTGAGCAACTCGAGGTGCGGTAAGCTGTCTCAGCCCGTGCTGCTTTTCTTTGGCAGCGTGCGGCATAATTCGGGAATGGCAGATGTCTTGATGGACGGGCGTTTTGTTGGGGTGCTCACGTGGGTGCTGACTTCTCGTGAGCTGCACGCAGATCTCGTTGTCCGACACCGTCATGGAGGACCGGACCTATCATCCGTACGTGCAAGAGGTGCATTCCCCCGATGAAGCGCCACGTGCCAGCTCCGGATTCGAGATTCGCGCTTTGGCTCTGCTCAACGGGAGCTGGGCCGTAATGTGTGTCGATCCTGGCCGTGACCTGGCCCTCTCCGATGCGAGTCCCCCCATCCCGCAGGTTTGTGGGCCGGTTGATGCGCTCTGACATATGACGGTCCACGGAATGCATCTTGCTCCATGTCCTCCGTTCTCCGTTCCACCCGTCCTCCGTTCGCACCGGAGGATGCCCGCGCCATGATTCGCTGCGGTGCAAGGTGCGTGGCGGCAAGCGCACGGCGGCGCACCCGCGCCACGGCCCTATCTGAGCTTGGTTTCCGGGGTGGTAGATGCGGGAGGTGAACGCCTCGCGGGAGATCTCAACCTTCAAGGTGGGTCACATCTCGCCCTGCCCCTGGTCCCAGGCCTGCGCGGTGGCACCCGGTGGATGGGGTGTGCCTCCTATTGCCGTTGCAATTCGGAGGCATGACGCTGCGCTGGCGTGCGAGCGCAACGCAGCCTCGCTCACAGTGCGTGGTGAGCGTTGCCAGTCAGGCGGAGACGCGGTAGCTCCGCACTGCTCCCCCTTTTTTTCTTTCTCTTCCGGGCGTCGATTTCCTGCGCGGAGAGCTCTGCGTTAGGCAAGTCCATAATCTGCGGCCACGTGGCGCTGTGGGGCAATGCTCCCGCCAAGGCGTGCCAGGTGGAACAGCGGTGCTGGGGTCCCTCGGAAGGCCCCCCCGCAGGGCGACATGTGACCTGCGCTTAAGGGAAGAGCTGAGCACATTAGGTCCCACTCTGTGAACGGGATCTGACTAGGGGTGACTTCCCCATCGCCCTAACACGCCTCGCTCTGCTCGGCAGGCGTTCCCCTTCAAATCCATCATCGATAAGTCCGGCGAGGAGGGTACGCCCCTCACCTTCCTTCCCGCTCCCTGCCTGCCTGGTTCTGTGCTGGCGAGAGCTCCCGTGATGCGAGGGGGCTTCCTGCCAAGCTGCAGACGGAGCACTGCCGGATGGCTTGCTGACGAGGCGCGAACTGGCGGCTCGGGCCTCGTGGGCAGGGCTCTTGTGCGGAGGTGATGTGGTCATCGTTTCGCACCCCTCCAGCTCTACCATACTCCACGTAGATGACGGCCTCGCAAAATTCCACCCCCAGCGCGAGGTGAGGCGTTCTCGGGGGTCGCCGCGGACTGCACGATGCGTGTGCGCGTCCGCCTCCATCGGCGGGTGCAGCCTGTGCGGCCTGGGGTACACCCCCGCATCGGCCGGGCCCCTGCCGCATGGTGAAGCTGCGGATAATGGATGTACGGGTTTTGATGCGGGGAGCGTGGGACCTCCCTCGAGTGCGTGACTCCGGGCCTTTGCCCTAGCTCGAGAATCTGTGTTGCGAGACCACTGCCCAGGTTGCCAATGGCGGGCGCCTGTGGTAGTGGCGACTGTCTCCGCGCCTTTACGATGGAATCGGTGGTGCCTCTTGCCGCCGTCTCTGCTCGCCTCGCCAAGGGCGTTGCACAATGGCGCACCAGGGCGTGGGCATGGCTGGCATGCCGGCGATGAGGGGCACTTTGTGTCAATGTGTGGGTGTGTACAGCCGACGCATCTGGGGAACATGGCCTCCACCATGAAGACCCTCTCAGTGCTCGCAGTGAGGGCCCAAGCCACAACCGCCTTCACGAGCTCAGTCCCCACCCCCATCCTAACTTCTATTTACGAGCCCACACAAAGGAAGTCCAATCCCATCCGCGCGCACATAGAAGTACAGTGTTTGCCTCCTGGTGTGGGAAACATGGTCCAGCCCATTTGGCTTTCTTTAGCTGTGTGGTGCTGACGGTGTCCGTGTTGTGCTGCCTGCCCGGTGAGAACTGCACCCCGCGAGAGGCAGAGGGGGTGTCCGGTGGCGGGGGCATGCTGACTGCCCGGTGAGAACTGCACCCCGCGAGAGGCAGAGGGGGGCCGGTGGTGGGGGCATGCTGACTGCCCCGGTGAGAACTGCACCCCGGGAGAGGCAGAGGGGTGCGCCGGTGGCGGGGGCATGCTGACTGCCCGGTGAGAACTGCACCCCGCGAGAGGCAGAGGGGGGCGCCGGTGGCGGGGGCATGCTGACTGTCGATGTGACCAGCCCCCATTCTTCCTTTCCGAGATTCAGGGTGCAGGGATTTAGGTGTTAGCTTGCCGGAGACCTGCGGGCTCAGTCACAAGTTCTTGGCCAAGCTGCGGCTGCGGGTGTGCTGATGGGCTTGAGAGTTTCGGGATGCAGGTGTCCACCGACATGTGGGTGATTGAGATGGACGGCAAGGATTGCGCCGGATCGCGTGTGCACGCGGGCAAGCCGTTTCGGCTCAGGCACCTCACCACAGGGCTCTACCTGAAGACGTCGGATGAGCTGAAGCCATCCGGGAAGCACGGGATCAAACGGGGGACCATCATTAGCACTCCGAGCGCCACGAACGTTACGCACTTGTATAATGAGCCGGCCACGCTGTGGAGCATCAGCAACGATCACCCAGGTGCGGTCAGAGCGACCTCTCTGAAGCCTAGGAGATGAAGCACGGTTGGCGGCGGCGTGCTTTGATGCACGGCTGGGATCGGCGGAGGAGTGGGTCGATGGTGCTGAGCCTGCACAGGTGCAGTGCGCAGGACGTGGCGCGGGGTTGCGGGGAGCTGGTGGTGACATAAGAGGGCAGAATGGGGGGGGTGTAGCAGGGTCCGTGGTGGAGGGCAACTCGTTGGTATACTGTGTTAACTCGAGCAATCCCGGCGCAGCGGTGATGCTGACGTGCAACTCTGCGAGCCTCAACGGCGACACGAAGGATGACGGGTATCGCGCCTCCTCCCTTTGCCCGCTCCTGGGGCCTCCCTTGCCCGTTTCGCCCCCTCCTGCCCCCCCTTGCGCGCAACCTCCCTTCCCTCTTTTCTCTCTTTTGGAAAAGGCTTAGCTGATCCCTTCCTTCTTTCCCTCCGTGTGCAGCGCTGCCCACGCCGGCTTCCCCTCTGACTTGCCCCCTTCTGAATCACAGGAAGGGCCTTTGCATCAAGGGTGCCAAATGAAGGCCCCCGGCACCCTCCGGTGATAGATGGAGCATCTGGACTAGTTTGCGGACCAGCAGGATGGTGAAACCATCGTGTGAAGCTGAAACCATGTCCATGTTTAGCATATTGTGAAATTGTGTCTTAAATATGGAAAGTGAAACCAAAAGACGTGGTTTCAGCCTGACACTCGGTGATTCCATACCCGTCAGCATGGACCTTGGCAGCGCGAATAAGCGTGCTGGTGGCGTCCGCACATATACAGGCCGTGCGTGCTGCCATTCATCTGGACACGGGCACGGGGCCTCTTGAATCGACTGTGTAACACGTAGAGTGCCTTCATCAGCTGCATATCGCCAGATCGCCGTCTACACTGCTTCATTGCCGAGATGATGTCGCCGTCACAGCCCCTCGGGACGGCATCCACCGAGCTGGGCCGGCTAGACTCGGGTGGGACGGAGGAGCCGGCGCAAAGGGGCGAGGGCGGGGGCGGCGTGCAGCATGGTAACTTTCTCGAAGGTGCACCGGCTGGACAATATGCTGGCCTTCCACCGCGTGGACCCGCAGTGGGCCAATCAGGTGTACCGCTTCATGCACATATACCAGGTGCGCCCCTCTTCATTCCGGCGAATGAGCCGTGTGGCAGACAAATCCTGTGCTGCTCTCCAGCATAGAAACAGTGGATCCCAGGGGTATCGACGCCGACTTCCGCTGGCTGAAGGTTTAGCGGGCTTGCAGCGCATTTACCTTTGCCATCGGATCCGCTGCGATGGTGGCGCGGAGTCCTAGATTGCCGCGACCATGGGCAAGGAGCCGTATTTGGAGCCGTGAGATGTCCGGGAAAATTGTGGGCGGGAGGCGGAGGAGCGGCGGTCGCAGGAGATGCAAGCGGCAGCAAGGCAGCTGCAGAAGGGGGTGCGGAGGGCGGTGTTCCGCGGGCAGCACAAGTCGCCAAACCGCTGCCGGGTGGGGAACTGGAGCGTGGCGCACAACCTAAATATGCGACCAGCCAAGCTTCGCTGGGATCTGGCGGTGGGCAACATTGTTGCGGGTGTGAAGGCGGGCCACTACACCAGCATGATGTCCCCGGGGGTTGGGCTGAGCATTCGTACTGCCATGAAGGTGAGATGCGCGGCCACTCCCGGCGCGTGAGCGCGCGAGCCTTCACAGCAGCCCGGGGTGATGTCGGCCCCTCTGAAACAGAGACCCCTTCCGGCCGCGCGGCGCCAGGTCTGCTGCTGCTCCAGCTGCCTTCTTCCCCGCGGGCCTGGCCGACACGCTGGGTGCGCCTTTGCGATTTCGTGCGATTTCTTGGAGATGGCAACGGTGCGTTGTGTGAAAGTCGATGGGGATCCATTACGGCGTGTGAAACTGGTTACCTGGGCGGCCATCACCCCGCGCTGGAGCCACCGTCCTAGGCACTAGCCACTGGCACTTCCCCCACTTGCATTGCGGCTTCTTACCAGTATTCCCTGAATAACACAGAGTCTCGAGGGCGCCGCACCTCGGGCGTGGAAGCCTCAGTGAATATGGCATTGATCATCCGGAGGTGCCGGAAAGAAATGCTGCGCACAAGGCAATGGAAGGATTGAGGATTGCTCGCGGCCTCTTTTTGAGGCTTTGAGGCATACCAGGGCCACTCCCGTGCACGTGGGCCAATGCGGAAGTTAGCTTCTCCTACCCGGGGTTTTAGAGCGCGGCGCGGCGCGGCGCGTGGGTTGGTTCGGGCGCAGGCGGCCAGCTGCGGGCTCACTACGATCTTCCAGCAAATCTACACCAACGTTGAGTGCTGCATAAGCAACATCATCCAGGACTGTGTCCGCATCCCCTCGGTACGCCCCCTCCTAGTCCCACGCCGTGAAGGAAGCTTGACAATAGATCGATGCTCCAGCGTCTTGCCATCGTCGAAGAGGGAGTCGATCTACCAAGTGTCCGATTTCCCCCAGAAGCAGGGCAATGAGCAGGCCTGCCGCTCCCACCAGTGGGTTCTCTGCCCCGCGCCTGGACGGTGCATCGAGGCGGTTCCCTGGTGGGCGGGTTCTCGCCGATGCCTGCCAACGCTCGCACAGAGGCAGGGCCGCGGAGATGACGAAACTGGCAACAGAGCAAGGGCTTGAAGCGCCTCAGAAACGGAATGGGGAGGGAGGGCGGCGGCAGAGCAAGGATCTGCTGAGCAAGGAGCTGCTGGACATGGAGGTAGACGCGTCCCTGCAGCAGCTGGCCTGCGAACAGGGTATCCTCGGTGCGGCGCTCGACTTCAACATCGTCCTCTTCGATGAGAAGTACATCCCACCCCAAGGTGTGAACGCCCCACGGCCCTCTGCTGTCCCATGGCCTCGCCGACCCCCGCCGCCACAGCTCACGATGGAACTTCGTAGCAAGTTGCTCTCCTTCTTGACAGATGTTCCTGCACCGTGATTGGTTGAAACTGGCATTCCGCTTCCTTCTCGTGATGCAACGACATTGTAACATCTCGAGAAGCAACTCTTGTGCGTACCCTCCTTACCCCCTTTGCCCCCCTCCCTGCCCCATGCGCTTCTCGTTGTATGTATGTTTTCTCCGCCTTGCGTGAGCCCTGCTGCTCTGTCATGGTGGGACTGAGTCTCCACTATCTTTGTCTTTGGAGGGTTTGCGCCCGCCCCTCTAGATTGGCGTGCTGGCCCCGTTGAAGCTCTCAGAAGCGAGGTGCTTGTTGATCAGCGGCCTCGCTGCTCACTGCTCGAAGGAGCCCGATGGCGAGCCGGCGGCTGATAGCACGGGCGACGGGCGGCGGGCGGGGCGGGGCGCAGAGATCTTCAAGTTGCCGGAGTCCATGCTTGGGGGGGACCTACGACGGCTGTGCATGATGATTCAGCGCGTCGTGACCTTGCTGTGCCTGCACAACCTGCCCAACAAGGTGCAGCGGCCTCGGGGAGGTCCCTGCAGTCCCGGGGGGTATGTGTGCTCGGCGAGGGCAGGAGTGGCCTTGTGTGGATGGACCGGCTATGTGTTCACTGCAGTGTGCCCCGTGAGGCGCCCCCTCCAGTGTGCTTCTGTCACCTTGTGGCGTGTTGTCTGCCGGTGGATGCTCAAAGTCGATCAAAGGGTCTCCTCTGCATCGGCCGCGTGCTGCGTCTGCGTGCTGCAGTCTGTATCCGTCCTCCACCAGCTTCGCGAGGGTCCCTCCAACGGCACGAGCCCGGGCTCCCCGCGCGCAGCCGTGGCCGCCTCTGAGCACCCGGCCCTCTGCGTGGTTGTGCGCGTCACGCGTGGCGTGCCAGGAGGGGCACCGCCATCGTCTCTTTCTTGGGACGGGCATGGGGAGGTCGAGGGGAGAATTTCTGAGCTCCGTGGCTATCGTGTTTGAGGATGGCCGGGCAGCGTGGTTATTGAGAATGGCGTCGCGGACATAGATGGAATGCCCTCGAGTCGGGTGATACCATCCATGTCGCGAGATGGAATACCATCCATGTCCACAGTATAAGATAACTTTTTTAGTTATTCAAAAAAGAATTTAAGATTCTGAAAAGCTCCTCTACGAGAGCTCGATCATTTTGAAATAATTTTGAAGATCGGACGGCGAGCGGCTTGGGAGATTTCGGTCAAAATTTGGTGGGATGGTCTGGGACAGGCATGGATGGTATTCATCTCGAGTGGGAGAGTATTCGGGCAGAGAACCATCCACCCTAGGCATTATTCTCAATAACCGCCCTGCCAGGGGGTATATTGAAATATTTGTCGAGGATGGCCAGGGGGTATATTGGCATGTTCGTCGAGGATGGCCAGGGGGTATATTGGCATGGTGGTGGAGGATGGCCACGGAATGTAATGGGATGGTGGTGGAGGATAGCCACGGGGTATATTGGCATGGTGGTGAAGGATGGCCAGGAGGTATATTGGCATGGGGGTCGAGGCTGGTCAGGAGGTATATTGGCATGTTCATCGAGGCTGGCCAGGAGGTATGTTGGCATGGGGGTCGAGGCTGGCCAGGAGGTATATTGGCATGGTGGTCGAGGCTGGCCAGGGGGTATATTGGCATGGTGGTGGAGGATGGCCAGGGGGTATATTGACATGGTGGTCGAGGCTGGCCAGGGGGTATATTGGCATGGTGGTCGAGGCTGGCCAGGGAGGCATGCAATGCGGCGGCGCCCTCTCGAGCCACCAGCTGCCAGCGCCGTGGATAAAGGGCACTCGGATGCTCGGGGACTGCCAGGGTGGATACCGGGCCCTCGCAACTTATTTCGTCTCAACCACTACCAAGAGGGGGGTGAAGAGAGCAAGGAACGATACCGGATGGGAGAGGGGTGAGGGGAGAGGCGGGGTGGCAGATGTTCCTTCTGGAGCAGCGCAAGGGGTATATGGGGTTCCTGCACCGATTTCTGGCAGCGGACTTTGGGGTGATGGAGACACTGCGGGAGCTGTATGTGGAGAATCCGCAGTACCTATTCAAGGTGGCGGTCATGGAGCTGGGCCTCGTCACCGAGTTCGCGCTCAAGCTCAAGGAGGTGAGGGCTCCCCTGCCCGAGGGCTTTCCCTGCCCGAGGCCCCCTTCTCCGAGGGCTCCCCCTGCCCGGCCCCCTGCTCCGAGCCCCCCCCTGCTCCGAGGCTCCGAGGACTGCGCTCGACCTTTCAGTTGTCCTGTCTGCAGCCCTGCTGAGTGGCAGCTAGTTTCCACGCTCAATATATGCAATTACGAAGAAGAGATCACAGCCCCACAGCATGTGAGAGGGGCGGGGCGGCACACCTACCTCCTCGTGGCACGCCTGAACTGGCTAGAGAGGGCAGAGCGGGCGGCGATGCAAAATGTCACGCGATGGAGCTCAGAACCAATTCGGCGGCCGGACCTGAAATCCATCGACACATGGCGTGCCTGCGTGGCGCCTCTTATCCTCGCTGGCGAATTGGAGAGCAGATCCCGAGGTCCAGTCGATGGCAAATGCGATGCATGCTGAGCGCTAGCCTGAGACTGAGGCTGAGAGTGTGTTTTCGCTCCCACGCCCTCACAGACCCAATTCCTCAAGTTCATGTCGGCGCTGTGCAAGCACAACCAGCTGCCGATTCCGCTGAACCAGAACCGCATCATGTCGCTGCTCTTTGATAAAGCTGCAGGGCACTCCATGGCCTCCTTCCTGCAGGTACGCTGCGAGGCCTCGCATCGCCTCCTCCACTGGCCCGCGCCGTGCGAGGCACCCTTCGCCCCTCCGGCCGAGAGCCCCACATCAAGCCTGCCAACGCTCTTCGCGATCCGCCCAATCGTAGCCCTGGCACGCTTCTTGATCGATGCCGTGACCTTTCCAAAGCAAGCCTCCAACGCTGACAGAGCGCCCGCCAGGATGGAGCCCTGTGATGAGCTATAGCTTGAGCGGTGTGACTCGCGGTGGGCAGGCAAAAGTGGTGAAGGACAGACACACAGGCTCGGAGACCATAATACTGTCCGGTTGGGTCTGGGCTGACATGGTGGAGGTCGATGTCTCTTCCATCGACTCCAACAGCCTGGATGACGTGCACTCCCTTACCCGCACACACTCTCTCTCTCTGACAGCCCGTGCTTCCCAGTATGCGCGAGTGATGACGCTGTGCTGCCAGGTTGCAGATGAGGGGGCGGTGTGCCATACATGAATCGTCTGCGCTGCATGTCCGCTGTGGTCCATGCACAGCCGTCAGTGGATGCAGTGCCTGCTACAGTTCCAGGTTTAACCCGAATTCGTTGGACGAATCCGTAGCATGTCCAGCTATATCGGACACTCGGCGCATTGTGCAAGCCTGCAGAGGATGAGGGGGGGGTGGCGCGGCGCCGTGCTGGGGAGGGGAGGGGGCGCGGTAGGCCCTGGAGAGCGAGCAAGACGTGACTCGGGAGGAGCGCGCTGTGATCCTGCACATGGACATCATGGCGCTCCTCACCACCTTGCTGTACGGGCGCAATCGCCAGGTATGCACTCGGGGCACTGCCTCCTGTGCCGGCCTAAGTGTAAAGCACGCGCTGTAGAAGTACGGCACAGGACATCGCAACTGCAGGGGGAGCTGTCTCACACATAGGTGCATGAAAGTGCCGAGGAGGGCTCATTCGCGTTGCTATCCCTATGACGGCTGCTCGCGTCTTAACCTCCACCTTCGCGGAGCGTAGTAATCGCAGGCGGCGGGGAGCAAAGGGCGGCTGAGAGCGTGGTGCACGGCGCACCCAGGTTGCGGATGAAACCCTCCGCAATTGCGATATGCTCGCATTCGGCTACAACGACCTGATGGGCACGTGCTTTAATACCCGGCTCCCTGCCGCAGTCCGGGCACACTCGATCCAGCTGATGCAGGCGCTGTACGTGGACCAGGACCCGTACCTGTCCTCGGATGCGGTGATGCTGACGCACTGCTGGGCGGCCGCGGACCCCACCTTAGGCCCATCACGGCAGGTTTCCGAGGGGATCCTATCGCAGGTCAGCTCCTCAGGGTTGACCGCCGCCGGCCACCCAGGCGGCCTTAGGGAGGGGTGGGAGGGGTGCCCGCCACTCGCCATGCAACTTCTAATAGCTTTTTGACGCAGCACTTCGTCCAGGCGCTTAACCTGGATGACGATTTGAGTGTTCCCCCAACTTGCAACCAATCTATTGAACTGATGTTGATGTTTTGAAACCCTACAGAATCCGTACCCAACGCCCCTAGGGCATATCAAGCTCATGCTGCACCGTCTCGCTGGCCGCCACGGCACACCATTGCCGGACAAAGTCGGCAGTGCGGCGTGAGCATGGGATATATATATACACACATACATATATAACATAAATATCATATACATATGTATATGAACAACGCTGTATATGTATATACTTATATACCAAGCCCCCATCGTTTGTTGAATATGTGAGGCGAGCCTGAGCTGTAGGCGGGGAGCTCTGTCGGGCGGGCATCAAGGTGTTGTGGTTTTGTTTGCCCTTGGTCCCCTGGCGGGGCATCCCTGACGCCGCGCTGAGCAGATAGTGAGGATAGTCATCCTCGTGTGCGAGGTGTCGGGTGAGTGGGTGGGGGAGGCGGAGGGGTCATCGCTGGATTGCAGCGGGCCACCTTTGTGTCCCTCGCCAGCCACGTGTACTCGCAATTCCCAGAGGCGTCTCCGGAGGTGATCGATCCGGGCTTCAGACGCCTCCGGGCACACCTGGTGGTGTACCTCAAGAGCCTCAAGGGCCGCATCAACATCTACGAGGAGGGTACCAACATGCTCATCGCCACGGTCGTCAAGCTCATTTTCTTAATGATCAAGCAGGCGAGCCAGCCCCAAAGGGCTTGCCACCATCCCCGGGCTTTCCACACAGCCGATGACTCACGCCTATCTGTCTCCTTGGCCCTGGTGTCACATGCCCTCCTCTCCCCCTTTTGGTGCACACCATCCTTGGCCCTACCACCTGCCTGCGCATGCTGGCCTCCCCTGCCTGCGCATGCTGCCCTCCTCTGCCTGCCTGCGGTGTGCGAGAGTCGCTCGAGAGAACTCGTCGGCCGTCGCCCACAATGAGTCCTGCACCCTCGTGGCGCAGAGCTGGTGTATTCGTGTGCGGTCAGCATTCGCTTGGAGCGTCGCCACAAGGGCTCGGCTCTTGGTGAGGAACTCCCCTGCACATGAGCAGTCGACTCGGAGTTGGGCCGAGGGGGGGAGTGGCCGAGTAAAGGATGGATTGGGGATGGGTTGGGAGGGGTGATGGGTGCAACGGTGGGTATGCAGGGCATCTTCCGCTTTCGCCAGGAGGACGATAGAAGCGAGCAGATCGGGAGCCTGATGAGCTCCTTGGTGAGCCTGCTGGACGGCCGCTCGGACATCCTCATCGATGACATGTCCAAGCGGATGCATGACAAGCACGAGAGGGAGCAGGCGAAGAGCGACAAGGAGCAGTTCAACGCCGCAGCGCAGCGCCACACCGCTCGCAAGGCGCGGAAGTTCGCGCGCATGAGCAACATACTCAAGCTCGATGACCAGGAAGTCATCATGGTTGAGCTTCCCCCTCCCCTGCCGCTGCATGGCCGCCTGCCGAGCCCCCCCTGCGTCGCCTTTGACAGGCCCGCTTGCAGAACTGTTTACCCCCGCCGACACGAGAGTGGTCGGAGGCATGTTGTTTACCCCCGCCGGCACAACAGTGTTTAGAGAGACGTTGTTTACCCCCGCCGGCACGACAGTGTTTAGAGAGATGTTGATTACCCCGCCGGCACGACAGTGTTTAGAGAGATGTTGTTTACCCCCGCCGGCACGACAGTGTTTAGGAGATGGTTTACCCCGCCGACCCTACAGTGTTTAGAGAGAGATGTTGTTTACCCCCGCTGGCACGACAGTGTTTAGAGAAATGTTGTTTACCCCGCCGGCACGACAGTGTTTAGAGAGATGTTGTTTACCCCCGCCGGCACGACAGTGTTGAGAGAGATGTTGTTTTACCCCGCCGGCACGACAGTGTAGAGAGATGTTGCTTACCCCCGGCACGACAGTGCTTAGAGAGATGTTGTTTACCCCGCCTCACCCTACAGTGTTTAGAGAGATGTGGTTTACCCCCGCCGACCCGACAGTGTGTAGAGAGATGTGGTTTACCCTTGCCAACACGAGGGTGGTCGGAGATATGTGGATTACCCTTGCCAACCTGGAGAGGTGCTTTGCCCTCTGCAAGGATGTGTGGGGCTTCGTGTGGATCAAGGCGTGTCCCACCATTCGCTCAGAGCTTGTAGCCGGTTTGCTGCAAGCCCTCTTGCAGACCGGCTTTCGAGCTGGGCCTGCGCGGGGGTGATCTGGGGGGTTGAGAGGGGCCTGGCGGGGGTGATCCGGATGGGTGAGGGGCCTGGGCGGGGGGTGATCCGGTGGGTGAGGAGGGCCTCCAAGGGTTTGATCTGGATGGGTGAAGGGGGCCTGCAGGGGGGTGATCCGGTTGATGATGGGGGCTGCGAAGGGGTGATCCGGGTGGGTGAGTGGGGGCTGCGGGGGGTTGAGGGCCGCGCAGAACCCTCACGTGGAGCGATGGCATAAAGCACTGAAGAGTCAAGGTGGGAAGTACCATGACCTGACGAATCGTCTAAGGCTGACATCGATGCACAAGCAGATGAACAGCAAGGCTCGGTACACAGTGGACAAGGCCGATGTCATGAAGCTCAAGTCGGTCATAGCGGACGTTGTCGAGTACGCCATCAACATGAGGCTCAACAAGTACCGACCACTCCCCGCATCGTGCCCCGCATCGTGCCCCGCATCTTGCCCGATGCCCATTGCCTGTGCTTGGCAGATGGAAGGGTCGGCGGGGCAGCTGAAAGGGGCGCACCATCGAGAAACCCTCAGTGCCGAATGCTGCAGCTACCATCGGCCTGATAGTGGGAGGCATGGCATACCGCCCTAATGCTGGGAGGCGTGGCATACCCCCCTAATGCTGGGAGGCGTGGCGTACCGCCCTAATGCTGGGAGGCGTGGTATGCCGCCCTCATGCTGGGAGGCGTGACATACCGCCCTCATGCTGGGAGGCATGGCATACCGCCCCACGCTGGGAGGCGGGCACACCGCCCTAATGCTTGGAGGCGTGGCATACCCCCAATGCTGGGAGGCGTGGGCGTGACCGCCCCTAATGCTGGGAGGCGTGGCATGCCGCCCTCATGCTGGGAGGCGTGGCATACCGCCCTCATGCTGGGAGGCATGGCATACCGCCCTAATGCTGGGAGGCGTGGCATACCGCCCTAATGCTGGCATGTGGGACACTGCATTGATTTTGGTAAATATGAGTTGTAAATGGGGTGCTCCTGCTGTTGAGTTTTGTATCAAGCGTGTAGGCCTTTAAACAAATCTGGCCTGTAGGTCACCTCGAGCAGAGTGTAAGAAATGCTGTCCTTGATGTCGACGCTCCTGCAGGCGCATCGCGCACTGCTTCGAGCAGTTCCAAGAGATCTGGTGGGAGCGCCGCGAGGCTATCAACGTACCTCTTCCATCGCCGCTGACAAGCCCTCTATCCCATGACCACCAAAGCTGCGTCAAGGTAGATCTGGGACCAAGTGGTGGCGAATCCCGAGCGTGCTCTAACAATAATGCGACGCTGCCTCACACCCCCGACATCATCGAGGATGAGGCGCGCCCCTTCGACGCCAGCGAGTTGGAGCCGGAAGATTGGGAAGATGAGCGCGCCGGGGTTCCCCCTTCAGCGCAGCAGGAGCTGCTGAAGCCCTTTGAGCACAGCGTGATCGAGCAGCTCGCCCACGACCTGCTCAATGTCGACATCTACACCCAGAGTTCCGGTGGGTGTCTTGCAAGACTCGGGGCGCGCGCACCCTTTGCGCCACCGCCTCCTGCTGTTCCGCGCTTCAGTCCGCCAGCCTGAGGGGATGCGGCCAGCCCCCGCGGTTGGCCCTGCGTGCGATCGCGCCCTGTGGACTCCCTCGTGTGGTATGCTGGGGGCAGGACCTGGCCGTGGCCCCCATCGGAGGGGCGCAGTCGAGGCCATCCACTCGGCCTCTGAGCAGGGCAGGTGTCTCTGCTCTCGGCGACCTGGGCGGATGTGTGTGCGGCCTTTGCGGGATAGGGGCATGCACACGGGCCGTGCTTCCCTCGAGCGTATCTTCGGCAGCTCGGTGCATGAGGCAGCAGTCCCGCTTTGCTGGGGTCGAGGCGCGCTCGAAGTGCACTACCTCATGCCACTCCGCGGGGGGTACCATGCCAGGGGCTTCCTCTGAGCAGTGTGGAGCCCCGGGGCGGAGTGCGGCGTACAGATGATGACGGCACGAACGATGTGACGGCGACACAGCTGCTGGAAGTGCTCCTCGATACAGTCCAGTACCACAAGCTGGACATCAAGGCGAAGGGCTTCATGCTCCTCGACCGCCAGCTCAGCCAGCGATCCGTGATGATCCGCCACATGCTCAAGGCGCAGGTGCAGTGCGCGCAGCAGCCTGCCATCGGGCACTGGCCGACTATGATGCGGGTTGTGTCCCACAGTCGCGGATGGCCCCGTGGCGCAGCCGGCAACCTGAGGGGTGCAGCTCCGGAGCATTGCTGGGCGCGCTCAGGCGGCTGGTGTTTGGGGGTGGCACGTCAGCCCTCTGTGGCCTGGCAAGTGTTACTTACGCGTCAGAAGCGCTGGGCCTGTTGAACGCTGTGCGCGTGACGCGCAGCGCTATTCTCTTTTATGCGCCGCAGAGCTTGCGAGGGTGATGTGGTGAAGTGGACTGACGGGCGCAGCGCGCCTCTGATTGTGACGTGGCGCCTCTGATTGTGACGTGGCGCCTCTGATTGTGACGTGGCGCAGACCTCGTTATGCCTGCTGCCGACAGCGGGTGTGAGTGTGGTGGCAGGTGCTGGTGTACCCGGAGGTGATCTCGGCCTACAAGCACTTCCGCTCCGCAATGGCGGTGGTGCCACAGCTGTTTGGACGCATCATCTCCACCACGGATAGCGACTCTGCCAGCCGCTCCCAGGCCTTCTCCACTTGCTCAGAAATCTTCAGCCACATCGCCCTGATGTGTACTCCCGGTGCACCCCTCCTCTGTGCCCCCTCAGCTGGGCTTGCGCCGCTCTTCATTCTGGCGCTGTGGCTTGGCCGATGTCCTGCGCCGCTGCCTGCGCTCAGCCGCCCTGTGCGCCGCGACTAGCTGGCACGCGATGGACCAGCTGGCACGCGATGGACCAGCTGGCTCGCGATGGACCAGCTGGCTCGCGATGGACCACCTGGCACGCGATGGACCACCTGGCACTTGGACTGAAAGGCCATGAAGCCTGAGACGCCCATGGGCCCACGAGGGCCCTCCCTCATCTGCCCGCCCTCATCTCATCTCTAATCTCTCATCGCTCATCTCTAATCGCTCAACGCTCATCTCTCATCGCTCATCTCTCATCTCTCATCTCTCACCCCT
>LGRX02026586.1:0-16239 GCA_001247695.2 Cymbomonas tetramitiformis | reverse complement strand
TACAGTAAGTACTCGGTAATAAGAAAACCCGCCAATAAGAAAGTAGCCAGCTTTGCTGGGGGTGGGGGGGTACCCGATTTGGTGAATATTGCTGGCTGGCTTTTTTGAGCTATGAAATATGGGGGTGATAAGAAATGTGGGCGCTGGCGCCGTATTTCTTATTGGTGCGCCGCAGGCGGATTTTTTTAAAATGTCGCATTTTCACGGGTTTATCACTGAAATTTTAAGAAAATTGCTGGCTGATTGAAACAAAATGACCCACTATTCTTAGCGATTTTCATAGGACGCTGGCGCTGGCCCGAAGGGTACAAGGATTGGAGAATATTGCTGGCTGGCCCCAAATCTCCGGTTTTCTTAACACTGGGTATTTACTGTACCCTTTTCTCCTGCAGCCCATCGACGGGAATCTGTTTTGTGCACGCTCTGTGCGCATACCCGTTTCACGGGTGCATTCAGTTGAGTCATTTCTGCTCCGATGGGACATCAGCCCCTTCGGCGCAGTGCGCCGAAGGAATTATCATGTGTTTCACATGTTCCACTGACCATTCGGCGCCCGCGTTTTGTTTCAGGTATCCGAAGGGAATATAACGCACAGAAGAAGTGGAGCAACCGCGTTCCGGATGCCGCGTTCCGGATAGATCACTTAGCTAGATCACTGCTGTTACCTGTCATTTTTGTGAACTTAGAAATTAGATATAATCGTTTTGTAATGTTATTTATTAGTATTCAAAATTTGTAACTTGCTGTGAATAGACCCTGCTCTGACTGCTCCCCTTCCGTGCATGCTCGAACCTAGAGTGTTGTTATGCATAAAGCTAACAATGTGCTGTTATGCATACAGCATATGCTGTTAGAATACAGCATATGAATACATATGTTATATTCATACATATGCTGTATGAATACAACATATTCAGCGCTGTAACATGTTGTACCACCATGCGATCGCGTGGTTGCATACATCCACGAACGTTTTGAAGTAATAAAACGCACACACACCCGGCGAATACCCACAAATATGCTTGAAGTGCAATGATACTGCACGATTATATATCGTGTCATTCACCCGCATACTTATGTATACTGTAAGTATGCAGCAATTTTACAGGATATGTAAGCTGCTGCATACTTATAGGGTATGTAAGTTGCTGCATACTTACGGGATATGGAGTTACAGTTAGCATAATGGCGGGAGGTGAATATTTCTAGAAAATATGCAACGGTTGCATACTTATGGATGATAGATGGAGGGTGCATATTTCCCACATATATACCGAATGTATCTTAACTTTGGCAAATCTACACAAGTCGCATTCTCCGATCAAAGTATACAACTTGGAGTTATAGTAAACTGATTATAAGATAAACGAATATAAGGCGGTCTGTGACCTCGGTATCTGTCACCTAGTACTGTACGCGTACTGGTACAACTATCGGGGGTCAGAGCAAGTTATGACCTACGGGTCACTGAATCTAGCACACCACCCTGTGACTGTGCATAGTGCTGTTACAGGTGGCAGAGAGCGGAGCACAGACAAAGCAAGTTGTTCCAAAACAACAAACAGCTAAGAGCTGGAAATGCTAGAGGGAGGCCTGTGCTTTAGCCAGGGCGGTCCCCTCCTAAAAACTGTTGCTAGGTAACTGCTTCAAGCTAAGTTCCTACAACCAATCTCAACGCTACTTAGCCACTTTCAAAGTGGTCCACAAAGCTGCAGAGTTCACCAGTGTTGAAGATGCCGTCGGAGTCAAAGATGCTCAACCAGAACCAGAGTCCAGAAGCCAGAGTCCAGAACCAGAGTCCAAAAGCCAGAGTCGAGAACCAGAAACCAAAACCAGAATCCAGAAGCCAAGACCAGAAGCCAGAACCAGAACAATACTCGTAGAGCAAATTTAGGAATCCGGAAAAGTGAAAATCTGAGCCCAAGCCCGCCGAAACCACAAAAGGGAAAGGAATGCCGAAAGAAAAAGTGTACGGCAAGGCAGACCGACGGTCGGCAGTCACCCCAGTGGGATGTACTGCTGCGGTGAAGTCAGAAGCTCGATCGAGCACCACCGAACCCTGAACCGCTGACACACATGCAAGACACATAAGTCGGCGGACAGGGCTAGGGATGCAAAAGAGAAGGCTCTCGGCAATGTTGCCACACCGACACGTGACCGTGTAGTCGGTGGGGCCGAGAGAATCTCGTCTCCGTGGGAAGAGAAAATGTCCGAGTCGGTGTCATCGTCGACCACGGAAAGCTCCACCGGGTGAGTTTGCCCTTTAGCAAACTCAATCGAGCACACATTTAGTGAAGGGTTGTCGGGGCACGCCGGGTGAAACCTGTCCATGAAGGTCACCTGAAGGGGTTCCTCAAAAAGACGAGACCGGTGGGCTGCCGGGTCCGACGGCAAGACCGGGTAAAGCGGCTGAGTCTCGATCTCGTGATTGGCAGGTGGTGGCACATCGCACACCACCCGCGGTACAGACAACGTGCCAAGGTGAAGGGGCGTCTGCATACCGGCCGTAGCAGCAGCACCGACCTCTGCAGCCGCAGCCGTAGACCGCAGAGAGGCGAGCACGCCTCGTGCGTCGGCAAGTACCTCTCCCATGCCGGTGTCCGATGTAGCACGCACGCCCCAAACCCGCATAGTGGGCACGCAATCCCACGTCGCGCCCCGCCGGGTAATAAGTGAAGGGCTCAGGGCCGTCACGTACCAGTGGCTGGTCGTGCTGGCGGCACAACTCGGCAAATTCCCCGTCGTTCTCGTCGTCGAAGGCGGTTTGGAAGGCCGAAACGACGAGGTCCATGTCCATGGCGGCATCACGTAAGTCCACATCACACGAACCACATACCGTCGGGCAACGCGCTGTGTCATCGTTAAAGTGCCCAGGGCACAGGGGGCACTCCTGAACGAAGGCCGAAGATGCAGAGTGGAATGAAATGCACCGTGCCGCCTGCCTGGTATGCGATTGGGACCAATTCCCGCCCTTTGTGAGTGGGTAGGACGCGAAGCGATGCTTTAACCCACCTCGACGGTCACGGCCATGAAACTTACCGTCGGACCGACGGTTTCGCTCGTCGCGCCATTTCGACGGCGGAAATTTGACACCACCGCCCCCATGCCGACGGGGAAAATCATCTCGCGGCGGCGGTGTGTCTCGCGCATGCTCGCGCTCGTCACGACGAAGGGAGGCAAGTACAGTAATCACTCAGTAATAAGAAAACCCGCCAATAAGAAAGTAGCCAGCTTTTTTGATTTCTTCACAATATTTAACACATAACACTCCATATTTAAGATCTCTATATAAATAAGAAAGTTGCTAGGCTGACCTAAAATTCCTGTTTTCTTAACATCGAGTGTTTACTGTAGGGTAGAGGCCCCACCAACTATACGAGCAAACTCTTCGAGGAATTCCGTGACGTCACGCGGCTCCACCCCTGCGTACGCTAATCCGACAGGTGTGTGCGTCGGGATAGGGGCGGCCGCCTTGGGGCGGGTGGGGCCATTAGGGTTTGCGCACCACCATACCTCGAGAATGTGAGTGTACACCTCCTCGATCCCCACCTTCGCCAACTCAGTGTCAAGGCGAAGGGGGGTAATTGCCTCACGGTAAAACTCCGGATCCAGTGCCGCCAATAGTTGCCTCTTGGCAGCCTTCTCGTCCAGAGAGCCGGCTCCACTAACCGAACTAGCCTTAAGACACTCATCAAATTGTGCCACTAAGGGCTCTGGGTCGTCAGAGGACCCAAAAGAAATCCCCAAGAGCTCCTCATGGTGGCGGAGCGGCCGATGCCCAGGAGGCAGAAGCCTCTTGGTGACCTCAAGGAGTGCTGGAAGTGACGCCCCGACTGTCATTCCTATAGTTAGGGTGTATGACTGTCACCGGTCCCAGAACCCTAGACCCCGAACATATAACGGGAAGACTCGGTATTCTCTCAATCCGGTTTTATCTATTCTGATTACCACACTCCGAATATACAGTCAAGCTGATATATTCAGCAGGTTTGGTACCACGCACGTTAAATTTTACACTGCGACTTTGGCCATGATAGGCTAAACACCGACGCTTGAGATGGGGTGAGGAACCCGCGTTAGAGAGGTTTTCGGTACGGGCGGTATGGCTCGGTTACGGACACGTGGTTGATTGGACATGATTGGGCAGCGCTGACAGCGGCTTTTTTTTTTCGTGCAGTATCGTTGGGCTGAACCTTGTTGTTACTGGTCTCTAGTACACCGTCCGACATTGATCGAGTTCTTTCGTCCCACACGACCGCGTGGAGTTTGCCGTTTCCCTGATTATCCTCGACGACCCGCAGCAACTCGCTAGCCGTCGCCCACGCCGTTAGCCTCACCTCGCGTTTTCCTCCTTCCCCTGTCTCTGCAGTCATTTCATTATGGGTACATCTACGAGGTCACACACCGCGGCCGCACGCCGCTCACTAGTTACGATTTTCGACGATGCCGCAGCTCGACATGCGACCACTCCAGCCACCCCTACGGTTACGGCTACCCCGACTGCCCAGTCAGCAGGGGCTCTGTTCCTCGACGCGGTCAAACGTCTGGCGAAGGAATCCTTCGACGAGCGCGCCGCCAAGCTCGTCATCAAGAAGGTGTACGACGACAAACATGGGCGTTTTGATGGTACGGAGGTGAACGTCAGCTCCGTCTTCGCCCGTCTGGTGCTGGCATTGCGGGACATTTTCGTCACTGAGGAGTCCGCGTTTGCCTCCTTGTTCGACCTGGAGGATGCCGCCCTGCCCGTACGCGCTGAGGCGAACAAGCTCTTATTTTCAACACTGGAATTCATCGTTGCTCCGGTGTCACCCGCGGCGGACTGGATGGAGTCTTCGGCGGAGGCACACCCGTTCGATGGGAAACGGGTGTTGCTGGAGATCGCCAGGATGCTTCTGGATTCTGGCGGGCCCTTCCAGGGTACCGCGGACCTTCTGGCCATCAAGATCAACCAGTTCGAACCGTCGCGGGCTATCGCCGCCTTCAACGCCGCTCTCCGGTCCGCTCGGCGGAAGAGCACACTCGACGACATGGAGGTCAAGTCCCTCTTCATCAAGTCGCTCGACCCGGTTTTCTACGCCCCAGTCGTCAACCGGCTCATGTTGCACGACCAGCGTGCGGCGGAGTCCCTTGCCACCATCCAGCAATGGACCCGTGAGTGCTACGCACAACACGGGACGGACTCGCACGTCTCGCCAGCTACGCGCGCACAGTATCCGCCCTCACCATGGCCAGGCAGAGCGACGACGAGGACTACAAGACCGTCTTCGGCGAGCTCCGCGATCAAATCTACGACATGAAGAAGGAGCTGAGAGCCCTCCACAACCGTCTCGACGACACGAAGGGCTACACGCCCCGCAGCGACAAGAAAAACGCCATCGGGCGCGGTGGACATGGTGACGGCTACCGCTTCGGGGCGAAGCCCCTCGCCGAGCACGGCAACTTCCCGCAGGCCTTCCGTGGGAAGTCTTCGGGTAAAGTGGCTTTCCACAAGCCCACCGGTACGTTCGTTCCGTTGTGCCGGCACCCGTCATGCTCCGCTACGGCGGAGAAGCATTGGCATCGAGACTGCCCGAACGGCGGGCCACGCGGACATGTTGGAGCACATGGTTTCAGCATTGCGGACGGCGAGAACGACGTGCTCGCCACGCTGTTCCAGCACGCCATGGACGACAACGACGCCGCCCGATTCGACGCCGTTTGCTACATTGCGGACGGCAAGCCGGGGCTCTACGACACCGCTTCCGCCTTCTCCTTCGCTGTCGCCGAGGAGCAGGTGCCCGACACCATCGACGAGTATCTGGTGTGCCGCCAACCCGCTGACACCCGCTCCGGGGTTTTCGCGGTTGGTGGTGCTACGAACATCCACAACTTCAAGATTCATGGCGGAGTCCGTGACGACGCTCTGGACGCGCCACCACCGCCGGCACCGCCCTCCGCTCCGCAGTCGGTGGTGTCCGACGAGGACATGTACCCCGTCAGCGCGCTGCACGCGCACGAGCCACACGCGGCCTTCATGGACAAGTTCGCGTACAACTTGGACATCGCGGGGCCGGAGCCAACCCTCGCCATGCACCACATGGGCCCCGTCGCGCCCGTGAACTCCGTCTCCATAGCGGCAGGCGACTCCGTGGGTGGGGACGAGTGTCTTCCGCCTCCGCGGCGGGATCTGGGATGCGGCGGGCCGCCGATGGGTTTTGGACTCTCCGCCCTACAGTAACGTCTCTCGCGATCTGTTTCCTATTTGTTGTTTGTGCAACTGCCGCGCCCTCACGTGATCACTCCGCGCCGGCATCTTCAGCGGCGGAGCGCGCCGGCGACAGGGTCGGTGGTGCTGGTGTGCTGACGCCCACGGCCATCCCGCCGGATCTCTACTGGCGGCCGGAGGGCTGGTACCCGAGCTGGTACCGGACTGGTCAATGGTCCGGATGTACGTGGCTCCCGGGCCCTCCGCAGCCACCTGAGGCGGCTCCGATTGTTGCCGAGCCACCCTCACCGGGTGGTGCTCCGCCATCACCGGACGGCGTGCCACCCGCCTGGGACAATGGAGCCGACGATGAACTTTATTCTTCAATTCAGAGCCGAACCGAACTGGCTGCACCGGGTGCGGCTACCCGCACCGACATCGGGACATCTTCAATTCTCTCAATTTGCTCTACGCATGATTTGTCAGGCAGTGGTACCAGCTCTCCTGGGCGCTGTGACAGTGGCACCGGCTCTCCCGGGCACTTTCGACGTGGCTAGAGTTGCGGTTGAGATTAGCCTGACTCCAGACGGTTGTGCTGTTGGTTCAGGTTGCCCCAAGATGGGCTTAGTTTAGGGTTTTAACTGTATCTATATTCTGCAGTATGCCAACTGACTGCTAGTTTCGGGAGTTACCCTGCCAGAAGGGACAGGTTCTCCTGTAGGATGCTTATTTCCACCGAAGCTGAGTAGGTGTTTGTTTCAGTTCCGTGACCACCTAGTTTGCCAGTCACCACCCTAGGTGGTGTGTTGGAAGTGACGCCCCGACTGTCATTCATATAGTTAGGGTGTATGACTGTCACCGGTCCCGGAACCCTAGACCCCGAACATATAACGGGAAGACTCGGTATTCTCTCAATCCGGTTTTATCTATTCTGATTACCACACTCCGAATATACAGTCAAGCTGATATATTCAGCAAGGTGGGCGCGCTTACCGTCGTGCGGAGAAATCCGAGCCGAAGCATCTACCCACCTTCGAGCTGGAGAGTGTGGTGTCGTCAAAGAAACCAACGCACGAAGTAAAATGTCGTTGAAGATCGGGTGAACCTCCTTGGTGACGTCCACGAGGTAAAAAATGTCCTCGTTGGCGGTGTCCTTGTTGACAAACGAGGATTCCAATCCAGTAACCAAAGAATCCCACAGAAGTTGGCGATGAGGCTCGCTACCGGAAAATGAAGACTCTTTGTTACCTAGGGTGTCTCTCGCAACACGCTTAACGACATCAACGTCCCAAGATGATTGCAACACAGCGTTGCCACGAGTTTTGTCAGTGGCAGCAAGTGCGGCATGCACTAACTGCGGGGTGCTCGTATAGCGAGCACCCACGTAGCCACGTTCCTAGCGAAAATTGAATCAAGGCACATTCTAGCGCCTACGGCGGGGGTGTGAATAAAAGATGCAGACATCAGAATAAAATCCTATAGGAGGGGTGTTGGGGAAAAGGCGAGGTGCAAGTTGTAAGGTGGCGAGCGACGGATCCGCAGTTACGGAGTGAGGGGAAAGGGGGTCGAACGAAACCAACGAAGTCGAACACGCGGCGGCCAAGGAAGTGTTGACAGAAGTGATCAATCCCAATCGTAAACAAAATCCAACGCGGACACTCGAAGAAGAGTGCCTATTACAGTAATCACTCAGTAATAAGAAAACCCGCCAATATGAAAGTAGCCTTTGTTGGGGTGGGGGGTACTCGATTTGATGAAAATTTGCTGGCTGGTTTTTTTGAGCTATGAAATATGAGGGTGATAAGAAATATGGGCGCTGGCGCCGTATTTCTTATTGGTGCGCCGCAGGCGGAATTCTTAAAAAATATCGCATTTTCATGGGTTTATCACTGAAATTTTAAGAAAATTGCTGGCTGATTGAAACAAAATGACCCACTATTCTTAGCGATTTTCATAGGACGCTGGCGCTGGCGGGGGGGGGTTACCCAAGTTGGCGAATATTGCTGGCTGGCCCCAAATCTCCGGTTTTCTTAACACTGGGTGATTACTGTACCCGTTGTGACCTAGGTATCTGTCACCTAGTACGGTACGAGTACTGGTACAGCTATCGGGAGTTAGAGCAAGTTATGACCTACGGGTCACTGAATCCAGCAGCATACTTACGGAGGATGTCAAAAAGCCGATTCTCTACGTAGGTTATGCGGGTCGAAAAAACCCGGATGCATGGACGACATGAGAAGATAGCACAGGGTGGCTCCGCCAACAGTGTGTCTGGAGAATCTAGACCAGGCATGGGAGCTGAATGACACGTGTATGTCATCCCCACGGCCTTGCTTAAACAGCTATTTAGCTCTCTACCTTTGCAGCAGCCTGTGGAGTCAATCACGGCGGCGCGTGAACACTTAGCACAAGTGCTCTGGAGAGAAGAGAATGAGAGCGAGTTCCATGACGAGCGAGTTTACGCCCATCTGGCAGAGACTGAAGAAGAGCCTGTGACGCTTATGCCGGAGTACGTCTCTACGCCGCCACCAGTGATGTCCCACGACAGCGAGTGGGGCACCGTGAGGTCAGAATCTGCCTAATGACTGTGCATCTGAGCACATCAAGCGATGTGCCAGGACAACTTGCAGTGTCACGCGCGGATGACTTAGCAGTGTCATACGCGCCTTACACTATCAGTGCCCGAGACCCCTGTTGAGGAAAGGACCCCCCTTTGCTTGTGGGTAGTACGTACTGTACTCTTGTACTACTGTACTACTGCACTGTGCAATAATGTGTCATACTAAAACACTTACACACCCGATGCCGCATGATAATTTAGTAGAAGCATGTGATAGGTTGATGAGACTTGGCCATTCTGACTAGGATTACCTCAGAGAGCTGAGTGAATAAGTAATGGCCAAGGCCAAAGAAACAGTTGAGTTCTCGAGAGTAAATACACCCGCATGGCAAAGGGGGGGCGAACATTCGGTTCCGGCGTGGGGGGAGGCCCCAATTCCGGACACCGTCTTGGTAGGCGGGGGTTCAACCCCATAGGCGTTAACGCGTGTTGCTAGGGAGGGGGTCTAACCCTCCTAGGATTTCCGAAAAATACACACTTAAGGGAACTCTTAAGGGGGGTAAATTGCTAGGGGGGTGGGTTATCCCCCCTAGACGTTAAGACGTGTTGCTAGGGGGGGCAAAATCCTTGTCCGGAATTGGGGCCCTCTCCCCCAAAGCAATGTTCGCCCCCCCCAAAGTTAATATAACCTAATTCTTACTGCAAGTAATATATGCATTGAGTCTAGACATCGCAGTTCCTATGTCTAAAGAGCTGACCTAGCAGTACCTAGGCAGTTAGTCATCATATGCAGTTCCATATATGAGCCATCAGCAGTTACAGTGATTGTTAAGTATAAGGCATATGAGAGCCTCCTACACGTTGAGATTAACGTGTGCCAGTATGACGTAAAATGTCATCCTGGGTACCGAGAGATGAGCACGCTGCGAAAAACATTCGGAAACTTTGCGTCGTTAGAATGAAAACTGTGTGGCTCTAGATGTTTTCATGTATTTTCATGGCGTTCGTATCTTGCGGCTACGTTTGACCAAGGCTCGGTATCGATTACGCCGATAGTTAGATCTATCGGTGTATCGACCGAAAATCGGTCACTATCATCATCGATCGATAAGCTCACGCGCATAATCGGTATCGATCGATTACGCTACATAGAAAAATCTAGCAATTAGTATTCATCGATATTTCGGGTCGTATCATCCCTATCGATCGGTTAGATGAATTCAAAATATCGGTATCGTTCGATGAATTATGACCAGGTATCGGTTTCCCATCGATAAGTTCGGTGGGACCCCCCTGCAGCACAACGCGCACGGCTCACAGTCAATTCCAACGGATTTGATCTGTTGAACGGAAATGAGGAAGACGAGTTTGCCGAGGTAGTGGTGCCTTGCGCCGATGGTGATGAGCTAGCCCGCTATTTGGCCATGCCTGATGCGCCGCGTTCCTCTGTCCTATTGGAGTCTGTGGTGGATCGGGCGTAAGGCGACACTGCCACACTTGTTCAAAATGAGTAGGCAGTTCCATGCACCACAGGTGTGGAGTGTTTGTTTAGTGGTGTAGGGCGCATGCATGGTGCCTTGCAGAAAAGCACCAATGAATGCACGCTTGAGCATATCATGATGGCGAGTGTAAACACCCACGAGTAGATGATATTAGCCTTGCAGTAGAGCACCAGTATGCACACTTGAGCAATGAGCATATCATGATGGCCAGTGTAAACACCCAGTAGATAGTATTAATATTTGATATGATGGCCAATCAATAGGCAGTAGTGAATGCATGCATTGAGCATCTGCATACCCTATTATCGGTTAGACTTGATTATCATGGATTATCGGTACAATATGTGTAATTATCGGTATCGGTCGAAGTATGAATGGTACACTATTTGTATCTATTCGATAGTTAGAAATGTTTATTCTCAAGTATTAGGATCAATCGATGCAACCTCTGAAACTATCACGATCGATCGATGCATGGCTGACCTCTATCATAGTCATACGATATAAAATTGCATGGTATCCCTATCGATCGATTCCAAAAATTCGGACTATCAGTTGCTATCGATTTTTCAAAAATCAACCGATACCGAGCCCTGCGTTTGACATCGCGTATCATCACAGTTGGTGTCCGATAAACAATGCAATCGTTGAGATATTTCCTTTTCTTAGCGGTTAGCAAATGGGAACCGCAGTCGATCGATAATCGATTTTCGTTCTCAAATTTAATTGGTTAAAGCGCGTCGTCGTTCCTTTAAAGTTCAAACATTTAGTCGAGATCCCATGTATCTCAAAAACACTTCTGCGTCCGAACCTGGCGGCCAGAGCACTCTCTGACGTGCGTCCGGAAACTTACGGTTGTGCGGGAATTTCACAGGCGGTTGATGTGAGCAGTGCTTTGTTTCGTATGGTTGTCCATTGTCACTGCGACCTCATACGTACGTATGTTCATATGGTTGCATGTTTCTCTGCACTGATGGCTCACGATCTGCTGTTTTGCCAAGTATGTGTGCTTGGCTTTTCTGCGTGATTGCCAAGACATTTCTCTTTTGCTACTTCGCAACCACCAGTGCTTCACATTTCTGCCTCTCCTTGTTTAAATGGTTGGCAATTTTGTGCGCATGCCTTGTTTGCATTTTTTTTCTCGCGATTTTGTGTTTCAGAAACGCAATATTGTTAGTAGAGTTTGTGAAGGAACTATTGCGCCATGTGTTCTTCTTCGAAGATGTAGTAGCGCGTCTGGGGATCTACTCTGGCGGGTTTAACCCCGGTCTTGGTTGGCCATGCTACCGTACTAATGTTTAGAGCTATGCCACTTTCCCGCTGACGACTGCCATTAAATAGTTTGCGCTGCTTGTTTTTCTATTCACCGACTGACAATATATCTATCGTTCATCCTACATGAGCGACGGGAGAATGTGCCAAGCGTTTTAGGATGTTGGCGGCGAGGAAGACGCATCAGATTTCTGGGATCTTTGCGCGAACCGACTATAGTGCTATTTCTCGGTTTTGGTGATTGCGTGTATTCCCGCACTGGCCTTTTCTTTACTTCAGCATGATAACATTTCTTTTCCCGGTTATCGACAGTTTCAGCGAATAGCTAGATAGGAAGGGAACTTGTAAATAATATTTAATTTGCTTGCTATGTTTATTATTGCGTCATGCTATATTTAACAGCACACCATGTTTATTATTGCGTCATATTTTGCTTCTGAGTAGTCCGCGAGTTTTATACCGAAATTGCACAGAATTTAGCATGACAGAGCTACCCTTAAAGACCAACGAAATATCATACCATTTGCAAGTACGATACAAGTGTGCAACATGTATATTGCTTTTACATGTATTTCAATCATTTTTAGACGAGTCATCCCGAAAATTTCAGAAAGTTGATACCTGAACAACTTGACTTCAAGGATGTTAATTCGACTTGCCATTTGTACATCGATTTCACTATAACGAAAAGGAAATAGAGGGAAAGCAATTTGCAAATAGTATATCACCACGAAACCTGGCCATATGCACATGTCGTTCTGATTGGCATAAGGAACAGTAACGCTTGAAATGAAACTGCTCCTTGAATTTTCACCTGATCACCTGATATACGTAGTACACACCGTTTGAAGACGTTATCCCCAAAGATAAGTTAACAAGTATGTACACTGTACACAGCATATAGGATCTTAGGTATGCATCTCATACCGACAGGCTGTATTTTGTATTCTGTTGTAGGTTGTGACAAGCTCACACTATTATAGCAGCCATTGTACACACAAGGGAATGCAAATAGGTTGGATGTTTACTTTTGTTGGGGAGTGTTGTAGGTGAAGAAGTCCCTTCCGCTCACTCACATATTCCTTGCGACACACTTGAAAAAGACAAAAGGAAAAAAAACACCTAGATGTCACTGGCAAGGCTGCAAATATGTACCTACCCAAAAGCTATGAACAACGTCTAGCTTTACTTCCGAATAGACGAAAGACTGACAAGCGGGTTTCCAAGAGGCAATTACTGAATATACCAGTCATCCATACATATGATAACACATGTGCGCATATCGCCGTGGAATGCACAAGCATACTATTCATAGAGAATCGTAAGCAGAATTCTCCAACCGAAATACAAAGGATCTGCGGTTCTCAGTTGTTCTGAACAGTTGAAACGAACAGACCTTTACCTTTGCATAGTGCTCTGGATCTGTGCTGCTTTCATCTAGGCGACAACGCTGTAGTACGCGATGCCAAGCCCGGAGATAATGATAGCTGCCAAAAGGAGGGTTTCCAAAAGGGAAACGGATTTGCCTTCCCGCCGCGCGGCAAGCAGCAACATTAGAGGGGGAAACACCATCGTGAGGCAGGTACACGACACGCCACCGACCAGCCCAAGGAGCTTGCCGAAGGAAGGAATGCAGATCGCGGCGGTCGCAGCAAGAATCACGTAGGTGGTGCGCATGGCCAACACGGCCACGTTCGATTGCGCCATGGAGCCCATAAAATTTTCCAGCACACCGAAGGCGCCACGGCATACGAGTGGGAAGGTACAAAGAAGGTTGAAGCATAGAAGTAGTTTCACTCCCGAGACGACGAAGGCACCGGACATCATTCCGATCACGACCTCAGACACGCCAGGTCCGAAGTAAATCGCGCCGACAGTCCCGAAAATGGCGCTAACGAGGGTACTGAAACCGAACGCCTTTACGCAAGCGTTAAAAAATTTATCCGGCTCCGCCATGCTGGCCTCAACCGGTGGCATAGTGAAGTGCACAAAGAAGAGGAAAGCTACAGAACCAAAAGCTTGACCGAATCCGTCAAGATTCATCATTGGGATCGACGCCAGCTGAGGGGGCAGTGCGGAGGCATAGACCAGCACGCAGAGCATCCCCACGCAGACTGCAATATTGCCCATTAAGCTGATGAGACTCACTCCGGAAAAGTTTCGCAGCCAGGAGAGGAACACCATGATCACCGTGATCACCTTCACAAGATAGTTCTGTGTAAGCTCCATGCTAGCAGGGAGCACTGTGAGCATAGTGCTCGCCACAAAAACGAGGTACGCGCTGGCGATTCCAAAGCAGCAAGTCACAACCATTGCCTGGGTGAGAACACCACCGACCGGGCCAATGGTGGCCATAGCAACTCCGGAATAGTTGTCAAATGTTGAGATGAGAGAGGGATCCTTTTCCAGGACAATGTTCTTCGCTCGCGTCATCAGCGACACACAGTACAAGCAAAGGATGTTCGCAGCGATCATGTACGCCGTGGTGAATATGATACCAGTCTTTGCGTAAGCCCACGGCAAGGCGAAGCAGCCCGCACCCATGATCCCTTTAATGACGTTTGCAACCGCGGCCGATTCGCTGATCCCTTCCTTCGCTGGGGCGGGAACAGCGGCATCGCTAGTAGCCTCACATTTCAAGCGGCTTGAGCGGATGAATCGAGATGCGACGGGCTCCGTGGGGCGAGCAGTTTCGGAACGGAGGGCACTTTTCGAGGAGAAAACCGCGGAGCAATGAGTGCTAGAGATGCCATTTATCCGCTGCCTAATAGCGGGCTTGTTGCTTTCCCGACGATGATTTTGGTACTTCTCAATGCCAGGACTTGCAACGGAAATTTGCGCAGTCGTCTTCATGGTTCTTGCAGCAATAGTTCTGTGAGGTTTCTTGCTGGCAAGAAACCTTATTCCAGACGAGAGTGGCCTGTTAGCTTTTGGCGAAGCACGAGTGCGCTACGGTTTGCGTTTCTGCCAGTTGAGCAGAGGGAACTGAGAGCTGCAAACCGAAACGGGAATGTACAATGTTCACGATCGCCCTCAGGCTCCTTCAAGATCGAAATCTAATTTTCTATTGGCGAAAGGATTCTGGATCGTGGAGATCGCGATGATTTGGCCCTGTGACACCCCTCATCTCCGAGAAAGTCATCTCCCATCTGGCGCTGGCGCGTCAAACGGCAGCGGCAGCGGCAGCCGAGCGGCACAGCCACAGTCGACAGTACGAGAACGTCAACGTGACGTATAAACTCTCAAAATAATAATAATAATATAAATATTATATATTACTCAATATTTTAGATTATTTAATATTTATTACATTTTGTACATTTTCAATCCGATTTCAGAATCTTTTACAACGCGGTCAGCGCTATAAATTTATTGATATACTTATATGTTTTAGTCAAGTATCGACACGTCAGACACATACTTATATGTTTTAGTTAAGTATGGACCCTTAGAGTGTCTGACGTGTCGATACTTGACTAAAACATATAAGTATATCAATAAATTTATAGCGCTGACCGCGCTGTAAAAGATTCTGAAATCGGATTGGAAAAATAATAATTTCTCCGAAAGAAGCAATTCCCGTGAGCGTTTCTTATATATGGATTGTTTAATGAAATGCTTCGAGAACCACATGGCTGTAACGGGTAGATCTCGGAAAAGCTCTCAGCGCGCACCTATTTCAATTGTCCCGCGCGATACAGTGTTAAGAAACGATTCGGCTCATTCACTGTAGACAGACGGTCATACATACAGTAGGCATTTGCCTTCGCGCATTCCACATTAAACCCTATGAAGGCGCGTTGCGTTGGACCCTCCCGTCTCCTCTTCTGTATCAATACGGAAAAGTTTTTTAAGACTGAGCCCAGTGGGGGGCTCCGCCCCGCACCCCCGTAAGTACACTTTTTTGGACTGCGCGCCCAGTGGGGGGCTCCGCCCCACAGCCGCCCCACGGAGGTTCAAACCTTTTGAAAATCTGCGCGCCGTAGAGCGCCACACACAAACTCGTTACTTTCGTTTTTTTTTGTTCATACATATCCTACATATGCACCTACTTTCGGTAGTCGTCTCGTATCACGGCGTGCCATGAATTTCTATCACAATTGTTAGAGAGTCGTATATCGCGGAATGCGGTGATTCGATATCACATAATTTCGGGAGGCGTCTTGCACGGCGTGCCATGCATTCATAGCACATATTTTCGAGAGTCATATGTTGCGGTATGCGGTGAATTGTTATCACATATTTTCGGGCGTCGTCCAGCACGGCGTGCCACGATTTCCTAACGCATTTTTTCGAGAGCCGTATACTGCGGGATGCGGTGAATTGTTATCACATATTATCGGTAGTCGTCTAGCACGGCGTGCTGGTACGAATCCCTAGCACATATTTTCAAGAGTCGTACATTGCGTAATGCATAACAACACTTTGCACACAAAAATGGGGCAAGGTCATCTCAATCACGAAAAGCATACATTATTACGAGTCACCCGAAATTACGAGGGTTGTTGAGAAATTGTTCAAAGCTCGATGCCACCGGTTGCACCGATGCGGAGATTTCACCCCTACCACCTTGGCTACCCTTCGTCGCGCGAGCACCACTTTTCCCTTTCCCACGGCCGCCACGCCCTTGTCGTTCTTGAGTGACCGTATCGCCCGCGGCACGAGCACCACTTTTCCCTTTCCCACGGCCGCCACGCCCTTGTCGTTCTTGAGTGACCGTA
>LGRX02026585.1:0-33786 GCA_001247695.2 Cymbomonas tetramitiformis | reverse complement strand
GGGGCCCCGCCCCCCCACAACCGCCCCCCTGGGGTTCAAACCTTTTTGAAAATACTGCGCCCCGTGGGGCGCCCCACACACAAACTCGTTACTTTCGTTTTTTTTGTTCATACATATCCTACATATGCACCTACTTTCGGTAGTCGTCTCGTATCACGGCGCGTCATGAATTTCTATCACATATGTTAGAGAGTCGTATATCGCGGAATGCGGTGATTCGATATCACATAATTTCGGGAGGCGTCTTGCACGGCGTGCCATGAATTCTTAGCACATATTTTCGAGAGTCATATGTTGCGGTATGCGGTGAATTGTTATCACATATTTTCGGGCGTCGTCCAGCACGGCGTGCCACGATTTCCTAACGCATTTTTTCGAGAGCCGTATACTGCGGGATGCGGTGAATTGTTATCACATATTATCGGTAGTCGTCTAGCACGGCGTGCTGGTACGAATCCCTAGCACATATTTTCAAGAGTCGTACATTGCGTAATGCATAACAACACTTTGCACACAAAAATGGGGCAAGGTCATCTCAATCACGAAAAGCATACATTATTACGAGTCACCCGAAATTACGAGGGTTGTTGAGAAATTGTTCAAAGCTCGATGCCACCGGTTGCACCGATGCGGAGATTTCACCCCCTACCACCTTGGCTACCCTTCGTCGCGCGAGCACCACTTTTCCCTTTCCCACGGCCGCCACGCCCTTGTCGTTCTTGAGTGACCGTATCGCCCGCGGCACGAGCACCACTTTTCCCTTTCCCACGGCCGCCACGCCCTTGTCGTTCTTGAGTGACCGTATCGCCCGCGGCACCGGCTCCATTGCCTCTACTGTTGGGTTGTGCCTTTTTAGCGGATTTGCGACGGGGCATCCGTTTCACGGCCGGCGGTTGTTTCCATTCACGAGTCAGCCGATCAAATGCATCTAACCATCTTTGGAGCTCCGGATCCGGCTTAAGATTCAGCAAATGAGATAGCTTTGGCATTTGCCCATCGGGCCCGGGTAATATACGAATGCAGCTGGACTTCTTCACACGCGTCATCCCGACATAAAATGCATGAAAGCATAGGTTGAAGACATTCTTCGGCGTTTGGCTTAGATCTAATATAATTTTGTCCACGGTTTGGCCTTGGAATTTGTGAAAGGTCAAGGCGAACACAAGATCAAGCCCATGAGTTCGATAATATATCTTACTTTTGCGGGAGGCGCGATTCACGGGGAGTTCCTCGAGACGTTTGCAGATCTTAACTGGAAGTACGATACTGCGCGGACGAGTGACATTCTCACGCATATTTCCCTGGCTCGCCGAGTCTCGAAGCTCGGGAGCTAATGTCGCTCGATCGGACCAGTTTGTGGAATCCAGATGCTCAATGAGAACATTGACCGCGTAAGGCGGCTCGATCCACACCTCCTCGCCAGGATTCGCATTGTTGATTTTCGCCGCATCGGTGGACCTGCTGTCATCTCGGAGAATCAGGCTGTGGAATTTGGCGGGCGTGCCGTTCGCTAAACCACGCGAAGGATTTAAGTCGTTGTTTAGAATAATTCCAGGCGCACTGGCCACGAAAGTGCCTGTCAATTCGGGAAATTCCGACCGGATCACGTCTTCATGTCGGGAGTCCAAAAGTGTGGTTGCAATAGGTCGCTTCCAACGAATTATCGGTTGTCCACTGAGCCGCGCAAAATGCCGTGCACGCACATCATTGATAGCTTGTCGTTGCCGATTGCCAGTCACTGCCACCGTCGCGAAGAGCCAATCGCGGTCCATTTGTACATCCGATGCCGTGAGCACCTTCAGCCGGTCCAAATCGGACTGCGTAATGGGTCGTTCCTGCGAACGGCATCGTTCAATGAAGCGGACGTGATCCGGGTCACTAGCTGCTCGAACCTGCGTACGAACATCAACACACCAATAATGTTCGCGGTCGCATGCAAAAACCGCGGAAGGATTCGGTATTGAAAGAAAATAAGATTTCCAGGAGGTATTAAAGTGATCGGAAATACCTGTTCGGTTAATGGATAGCGCCGGATAGCTTGGAATAGACGACCAGCTTTCTCCGCCACATCAAATGATCGTTGGCCGGAAAAGACGTTTAAAGCTTGTTTGTACAACGATTTTCCCACGGGGGCTAGTTGTCCAAAATCGCCCACAGCCACCACCGCTAGTCCCCCCCATTCAGTTTTGGCCTGGTCGCCGACTCGTCGGATTTCGGCACAACGATCTTGAAGATGTCCATACAAGCATGCCTCAACCATGGAGATTTCGTCGATAAGTAATATGTAGGCGGTACCGGGGCCAAGGCGCACCGCGTACTCCGCCTTCGTGCCCGGATTCATGGCCTTTAAAGGCACCGCCCTGCAAGCTTCCGTGGGCTTCATATCACCCAAGTTATGAATGGTCCGCGCACCTGGGATGAGAGCCGCCGCAACCCCGGACGGAGCGCAGCAAACCACGGTGCCATCATGACCGGATAAAAAATTCGCGGCGGTGCACAAGGCTTTGGCGACGTAACTCTTGCCGGTGCCCGGTCCGCCGTCCCACAAGGAAGTCATCGGTGGAGGTGGAGGAGGCTTGCTCTGCGCCTCGGCGGCCAGACATAGGGATAACCATGACAACACGGGGGTGACCGCATCACGTTGACCTGCGTTTAGATCGGTGGTGATTAAAAACGAAGCTCCGTCGAAGTCGCCTACCACCATTATGGCCAATCCGCCCCACGTATCACGCTCCTCCATAGGCATTCCTTCCACCGCCAACCTCCTCGCACAAAGCTGTTGTAAGCGGGCGAAGAGAGCGGCATCGTCGTATACGCACTTTGGAACGAGAAGCAGTCGACATTTGAAGATGGCATGATCCGCTGGGATGGGTCCGGTGCCAAACACAGCGTCATAATTATGTTTGAAATGTGCGGATGTGGTATATGCAGGCACGTAAATCACCTCGCAGTCGCACAATAATAAAGTTCATAAACAATAAATATTTATAAATATGTACAAAGTATACTACGGTAATCATGTGAACGTACGCATTATAACACTTTTGCGATATTACTAGAGGAATGTACATTCAAAGGTGAACTGTACCTAAGACTTAAAAATTCGGCGGATTGTATTAAATGTTAATTTTTTTGAACAAGCCAAATAAGATAAGTTGATCTAATGTAGTTGCACAACTTGTTAATTCGGTTTTAAGTTTCGACAGTATCTGATAAGTGTTATGTTCCTGATTGTGAATGTCATTTTCTGAAAATGCCAACCTTAAAAAATTTACACAATCCCTGCATACCGATGCCTCCACACGTGGCGAACGCAAAACCAAGCACGCAAACATAATAATGGTCATCCTTTCAAGATCACAATAATAATATATAACTTGTTTATCCGTTAACAATCCCACGTGAAACTTTTGCAAGATGTCTTTAGTTTCTAAAGGCACGTCTTTGTGGTTCAAGTATTCATTCATAGCTGGTATAGTATTGTTACGAATATGATGTAGAGTATTAGGATTCTTGTTTTGTATAGCCATCCATAATTTTACGTGTTCACATATTATAAGAAGACGCCCATCAGATTCTTTGGTTTCATTAGTAAGAACCTTTTCAATACCGTATTCATTAAAATCTTGACTTATTTCCGTATACGCTGTACATATTTTATCTATATTATTAGAGGGCATAAGTTTTAACATCTGTGCAATTGGCTCACAATCCAGGTTTAGTAAAGTTTCTTTGTCTGCAAATTGTTCTGCTATATCTGTAAAAACATTTTTTTAAAACGAAGAAGTTTGTCTATTATCATTTAAGTTGTCTAGGTTTTCAGCATTTGTTAATTTTACAGGCATGCGTACGGCGCGTGATCCTAAAGGTTCGTCTCCGTTGTTTGTGGGTATCGTGAACGGTGGGCGAGACTCGGCGGATGAACGCAGTGAATCAATTTGCGCAGACATGATTTTTTTATATGGTAAAGTCTATTCATATTTATACTATACCACAACGCATTTGTGCGCTACGCAATTTTTGCACCGCATTCGATTGGGCGTCAAGTTTTGACACACCCGAGTGGGCAATCGAGATCCGCCTTTCCGCAGGGGTTTTTATGTCATAAGTGCATCATACATACCGAATGGCATGAAGGGAGACGGCGGATTCCGCCCTACAACTCATTTTTGCAATTCGCGGACTCTGCACCTGACATACGCAAATCCTGCACCGATAGCAAGATAGTGAGTATTCGTTTGCGTTTTCCAAAAACACGACCGAAAGTGCTATCGGAGATACCCAAGGATACTCCTAGGATTTTGCGTTCTGATCCGCCACAATCGACAACGGAGATGCAGCGCGAAGTAACCAGTGCAAATTTGCTTAAAATTTGTAGGGGCGACCTGCCATGTGACCATTCGTTTGCCAACCAAAACAATACAATATCAGAAGACGGTGGTTCGGAAACAAGTACTAAAATCAATACAATCACACCGGTTGATATTGTTGTAATCGATAATTCTTTATACAGAAAAAAAAAACCCACGCCTGTCGGGCGTACGAGTAAATTAATTTCCCCGGCCCTACTTCTTTATACAAGCTTTAGCTATGCGGTTAAAGCTGATAATTAGGTCCTTATATAAGAGTCACGGTTACCACAAAGGAACCTCTTTCGTATCGGTATTAAAACACAAACGGTAAGGCGAGTGGTGTATTAATGTGAATGTTGTATGCTTCGCTTATACACGTGAAACAGTCGAGCAAACGTACAAAGGACAAAGCGCGCAGCGTTAAATTATATATAAACGTTTTTTAGGGTTCAATGCATTGCGCATATCCTCGGGTGGCCGAAAGCATCGCTACCGTCAAAATTCTAACACCCGGTGTGCATTTTTAGGGCAAATCTGTAAACTGTGCCTTCTATTCGTCTCTGTCGGTGCAAACAAACCCAAGTTCCTCAATGATGTCAATCATGTCTTCCTCATCTTGCGGTGTTGGTTTTTCGAGACCACCGTAGATTTTACCTTAAGAAAACGCGCGCGTGCGTACACTTGTTACGGGCTTTTGCCAGGTTCTTCTAAGTGTTGCCATACGGCGGTGGTCGATGTACCAACGAGCGCTTGGTCCATATAGTAGAGCGTGGTCGTGACGACCACACTTATGGCCACTGCGAACGCTAAGAGTAAATTGTGATGCGGTATATTCATCATATTCGCGTAGGTGCACGGCGCGCGTCCGACTAACCAGTCGACGATCGACATGCGAAAAAATACCCACAAACGGTTTTGTGTTCACGTGCACGGCTGGGTATCGGTCAAAGGTCTCGAGAGTTCCCCACGATGAACACGTGGTGCTGCATGTGTGTACGCGTGTGCGCGTGCGTGTGTATATATACAGATGCAAACTTTTTTCGTCACGATCGCACGCCCGCGATATCAGCCGCTCGAGCGCCGGTATGAGGCGGACGTTGCGTGCGTGATAAATAGCGCGCCGTGCGGCGTCGACCGTGCACGCGCGGACACCGAAAACCAACAATGGACGTGACATCCACGCACGGCAAACGCGCAGCTCGGTATTTGCACATCGTCTCCGCCCTCTCCATCGGGCGATGCGTAGCCAGAACGGACACGCCGTTGGAAACGTTTTTACTCCACGCCGACTGGCGCACCGTGCTACTGTGCGAGGCCCTGGCCCTGCATCGCGCCGACGGCCGCGCGCCGACCATGGAACGCGTACGTCAGGAGCGCGCGCATTGGAATCGCAGGTACCTATCGAGAATGAGGACGTCCTTCGATCGTCTGTACAATCGGCTGCGCCGCGATGGCCGAGGCCGTCTACCTCGATTTTGTCAATTCGGCGAACACGGTCAAGCGTGGCCGAACGCGAACGTGTGTTGCGAGCTTTACGGCGCCTGCGCGACAGCGACCGCACTGCGCGAAGACGGGACCGATTGGGATGCGCGGATGTCGCTTGCGTTGGAGAGCGCGATGTCGAGCGACGACGGGGTCGCGTCGCTATTGAGCGGTGTTGCAAAAATGTCGCACCGCTGCGCAAATCGTGCGGACGGTAAATGCCCGTTGACGGCGTTGTTGATGAAAAACGACGCGTACAATCAAATACGGTTCGGACGGATCGGCTGGCGCACGATCACGTTGCCGGACACGCGAACCTGCGAGGACGCGACGTCGCGATGTCGGGTGGTGGTGTCTCACGAGCAGGTCGCGGTGCCGCAACGGGATGGCGAGCTAAAGCGGCTCGCCGTGGCCCTGCGAATGGACATGGCGGCGTTGCCCAAAGGGCTGCACGTCAACTTTGGATGCGGCTTAGAAAAGGAGCGCGTGCTAAATTCGACGATGCTGCAAGCGGTCACCGTTTGGCACGCGCTGCGCGAGAACGTGAACGCCAAACAGCTCGCGGCCATGCGGTACATGTCCAAAAGGGTGGACGTCGAGGACGGCGACGCGCGTGTGCGATTCGTCCTGGGTAATCTGCGGTTGCGCGCGTGCGATGGTAGAACGCTGCTCGCGCTGTCGCAGGGCGGCGCCACGATATATTTGGAGCTGGATTCGTGCAACAACGCGACCAAACGCGACCTGCCCGGCCTACCGGTGGATTTAACCGTGCGCATTCACGACAGCGCCACCGACAGCACGCTGCGAGTGGATTTGTGTTACCGCGAGCTTATTTGCGCGGCGTGCGAGCGCGAATGCGGGGCAGCAGCGGCGTCGCGTGTGCGCGACCACCTTTGTTCGGAGCTGCTACCGGCGTTGCGACGAACGCGGACGCGCGGCGTGATGCGCTGGTGCACACCCAGCCGCAGTAAGAATCGCGTCCGAATGACCACGGATGGCGTCGACGAGATGAAAGCGCTGGCCGCCGATTTGACACAGGACGTGCGTACGCACGTCCGCGCAAGAACGTTCGCACAATTGTTTTCAGTTAACGAGATGCAAATTAGGATTGAGTTGTAACAAAGGCGACGGTATTTTTTAAAAGGGCCCGTGGGCAATCGTCGTGACGCGTGAATGTATATATATATATATGTGTGTGTGTATATACATGTATAGCCACGTAAGCAACGAAAAGAGGATCGAGTACACAAGGTATGAGCGTGCAGCGCATGCTGGGATTGCCGGCGTCGCCGTTCGATGCGCAACCTACGCAGCCGCGCGATGACCCCTGTTCCGCGACAAAACGTGTTGCGATGGATGAATGCACGCCCGTGTGCGTGCATGCCGATCAGCTCAGACCCTCACAGGTATGGCGCGACAAGCTTGGTCTGCACGACGACACGGTGGTGCTGTACATTTGTTTCTACCGGCGCCGCGTGACCGGCGAGGGCGTGGATCACGGCGCGGAGTGGCGCAATCTGTTCAAAGACACGGCGTGTCGCGTGGGGCAAGCTTCGGGCAACCGATACGTGCACATGGACGCAACCACGAATCGGTATCCCGGATCGGACATGATGCAGGCGATGCGCCGTCTCTTTACGGAGCGTGGTGTAAAACCGCCTAGTTATCATTGCGTTCTGCGAGTCGCTTGCCCAAAGGGTGACCGGCACGCACGGACGTTGGAGTGCGTCAACATGTCAACGGACCGTCGCGCGAACCAGGCTGCTATGACACGAGTGCTCTCCGTCGGGAGCGTATAGCCGGATTGGTATAAATACACGGACGCGCACGCACGTAAGATCGCAGCATGACCGCTCCCTACGCGATAGCTCCCATATTTCCTGGCACGACGGTGGGGCCACCGGCGCCGTCGAACGCACTCCAAAATCAGTGTCGCAAACGCGTGCATATGGTGGTACGAATATCCTCGGAATCGGGCAATCTCAACACTCGCGGATGATCATAAGTTTGTTGCTAACATTCACTGGTGCCGGTAACTGAACAAGCAATTCTCGACGCAGCACGAGACCATAAGGCTACAAAATTTTTGAAATTCTGATATCCTGAGATCGAACGCTAAGCTCTTTCATGCAAGCCCAGATTTCCAACATGAAAAAGTATGAAAACAGCAGTAAAACATTTATCAAAATTGTATAATAACCGCAAAATACGAATTATTGTGTACAAAAGCTGTGAGCAGAACTGTCTTAGCAATCTAGCACCGGCACGCCAACAGCCACCTAGTACTTGCGAAGGCAAAACAATAATGAGTCCACTACTTCTGACCTTTGGTCAGAGGTTACTTATCTCTCAATGCTCTGTCACATTTCCCAAAAACTGTAACGGGTCTTAGCCTTCAAATCTTCATCTGGCCAATGAAAAGTCATTATTCTATGCCAGCTTTAACATTGTTACCGCTTAACATAATCTGACTGACACGTCAGCAGCAAAGGATTCGCTGCCGTCGTCATCGTATCATTCCTCAGTAACCTGATACTGCAAATACCTTCCCCAGCAGGTCTGCCTCTCTCATGAGGTCATCTTGGCGAAGCCTGTCATACTGTCACTTCTGTCACGCGTGTCATTAGCTGGACAAACCCGGCACGATACCATGAGAAGCCGGCGTTTGTTACAGCTGTCGCAAACGCGTGCATATGGTGGTACGAATATCCTCGGAATCGGGCAATCTCAACACTCGCGGATGATCATAAGTTTGTTGCTAACATTCACTGGTGCCGGTAACTGAACAAGCAATTCTCGACGCAGCACGAGACCATAAGGCTACAAAATTTTTGAAATTCTGATATCCTGAGATCGAACGCTAAGCTCTTTCATGCAAGCCCAGATTTCCAACATCCCCCATCTGTAGCTGCTGCGCGCAGTAGCACAGACTCAAATATGGGCTTGTTCAGCATACTGGGTCGTATCACCATCTGCCATGAACTTGCCCAAGCTGAAAGTGAACATACCAATGCCTTCACCTTCTCCACCCTGTAACATCCTTGCTCTAACCAGCGGATTCTTGAATACCAAGACCCACATACACCTGCGGCCAATAGGTCCATGTTCCAGATGCCCAATCACATGCAAGCGTCCCGTCTGACTCAATCGTCGGAAGTACGCAGCCCTGCTCTCGGTCATGTCTGTCAAGTAATAAGATGGAACGTGGACACACGCCACCACACGACTGGCCATCACTGCCAATGGAAATGCAATGTCCAGCGCCGCGAACCAAGGTGAAGTCACCACCGCGTCACAAACACCATACTTCTCCTTCCATAAGCGATAGTTACCTGGCTGGAGTGCGTCACGCGCTTCAGACCAACCCAACTGAGAATTCCAGTCATTGTTCATAAACCTCAACTGCGGCCACTGCTCCATCATCACCTCACCGATGACCCCAGTACCTGCCCATGGGTCCCAAACGCCATCGATGGACTTCCAGTCCACCTCTGTCGCCAAACGCCTCACCTCGGAGGGCACCGTGATGATCAACTCAAGCCCCCACTGCAGCGCGCTAGCTTGTCGTACCTGGGCTTTGGTCATATGTCTCACTTCTCCTCGTCTTTCCACTTCTTCCTCGGCCAAGGCAGGCACAAGAGGTGCATACCTCAGCTGCCTAGCCCTTGCCTTCTGTTCCCGATATTTCTTGCTCAGCACCGTGCGATGCCCCTCATTCCAATGCCCTGGCATGAAGATCTGCACGGCCTCGGACAGCTTGTCCTGCCTGCCCCAATCAATCTGATCTGGCATGCCAAAGAACATGTCCTCCCCTTCCAATAGCATCTCCCTTGAGGAGATTGCATGCCATGGCTGAGATTTGTCCCCCTTCACCACACGGCGAGGACCCATGTGCCCGGAGGCACAGCGTGAGCCGATATGTCTATGCGTCCGTATGTGTGTCATCGGGGGTAATCTGGGATTGGCACGATGACAGTGAGATTGGGCTTGAAATCACGATGAGAATGAATACCAGATGTCCGGGGTATGACAGTATGACACTATGACACTATGACAGTATGACAGTATGACACTATAGTAGTATGACAGTACTGTGGGGGGTGTCATCGTGGAACTCAGTCAGACCCTCGAAGAATGGTCAGATTCGCATCGGGGTTGAAAAGACAATGAAATCGAATATCAGATATTAAGGTTATGACAGTATGACAGTATGACGCTATGACAGTATGACAGTATGACAGTACAGTAGTATGACAGTACTGTGGGGCAGTCATCGTGTCAGCCTGTCGGCATAACATCTGAATCGAGAATGACGAATCGGAATTAGAAATGAGATCGGATCGGGAACTGAACGTTGAGCCGAAGTGTGACATCGGCTCTCGAGTGGTTGACCCTGCAACCTGAGTGACGAGTGAATAAGTAGAGCACTTGAGAAGTGTTTAGCCTTCAGAACTCGGAACCGAATTATCGTTTGTACCTCAATCTGGCCCTGATCCAGTATATTATAAAAATCCGAATTGTGTACCTTTGCACGTTCAATCAAAAACATATCTCCGAGCATCTGTCGTCGTGCCCCTGGCACATTTGGTATCAGCGTGCTGCGATTTCGCCTCTGCGCAACTCGCCCACGGGCCTTTTGTAACTTCCGTTGTAATACAGGGGGAGAGCTGCACTTCCGGCTATCTGGGCGCAATTTTAGCCTCCGTAAGTACATTTTTTTTCGTATACAACGGCCGTATCCTTTGGAAAACATCTCCAAAACTTCATATTTTCGCCCCTTAACACTAGGGGCCCAAACAGGCTCAGAAAAGTCAACATTCGTTTTCCGATCTTAACTTCCAAGTCTGCCCCAGGCTACAAACAACCGTCAGGGAGCACCCTAAAGGGTTTCCCCGGTTTATAGTAGCCAGGAAAACGATATAGCTCACTTTCTAGAGCCTTAAAAAGGCGAAAAACAGCCAAAAACAGCCCAAAATAGCCGTTTTAGCCCGTTTTCAGCCTACCCCTAAACCTTCCACAGTAGCCCCCACCACCAAAAACTCCTTCCCCAGACCCCATAGGACACCCTAGAACCCCCCAATACCGCCCTCACGGCCACCAGCAGCTGGGAAAACCCCTCAAAATAGCGCTTTTAGTGGCTTCTGGACAGTTTCTGGACAGTTTCTGGACACCTCTGGTTTACCCTCTGGCTGGAATATTTTGGGAGTGTACGAAGTCCGGTTACCTTCTGGGACCTTGCTGAGCTTTCTGGTTGCAGTTCCTTGACCCCTGCCTGCATACATAGGCACTTGAAATCTGTGTCGCGGAGCCCTGGCGAAATTTTGAGTTCGCCGGTGTATGGCAGTACCCCCTTCGCCAGAAGAATACAGAAGAGCGTGGTGGAAGCAAGGACCCATCAAGTGGGTATTCCCTCCAGACCCCACCTACCCACCAGCAGGCGCCTTCTGGCAGAGCGGTCCTTGGAGCGGTCCTCCTTCCCCCTCTTCCTCTGACGACGAGGAGGAGAACTGAGCGCCTGGATATAGTCACGCTGGCTATCCCACCAGTACATTACGACCACGTGTGGCATCTCCAGGCAATACAAGTGATCGACGCCCCCCCTTGGGTCCTCCTTGGCGCTGATTGGGTTCCCCCATCTCCACCTGGAAGTCCCGCCCCTTCGCCTCCAGCGAGCGACATCGAAGAGGACGAGGCTAATTAAATAAAAAAGGCGAGCACTCACCACTTTGCTCACCTGTGGCTATTGCCACACCCAGTCCCTGATCTCAACCAGCTCAGCAATCAGGATGTCACAGCAGACATCAGAGGCATTTCCCAGCATGAGTGTCAGCGCAGAGCAGCTACACCACACTCTGTTCTCTCCCATAACCTTCCCATCGCCCACCGCATATGCTTCCGCTCACCCCATTCCACATCCGGGCACCACCATGCCCTACACAGCGGTGCCCCGCCCTTATACTATGCCGGATGGCACCCCCGCACAGGCTGTATGGAACGGCGTCAATTGGGTATTGCCCCAATCAGCGCCCCTCGCTGGGGGAGTATCACCAGTGCCGTTCACACTGGGAACCCATCACCCCGTGGGCGCATATCCCACACCGTTCCAACAACAGCTACAGCAGCAGCAGCAGTGGCTCGCGTACCAGCAGCAGCAACAGCAGTGGCTTCAACAGCAGCCACTGGAACCGATGCAGCAGCAGTTACAGCAGCAGCAGTTACAGCAGCAGCAGCTACAGCAGCAACAGCAGCAGCAGCAGCAGCAGCAGCAGCAGCAACAGCAACCGCAGCCGCCACAACTGCCGCAACATCGACCACAGCAGCCCCATCAGCTGGCACCAGCCACCTCCGCGCTTCATGACTCAGGCGCGGATCCCTCATCGCTGCAGCACTTCATCAGCATCGGCGCCGCGGCCCTGCCGGACCCTCTGCAGGTACCCCTTGACAGCGGGGTTCATCAGAACGTCTTGGGCGGTACCCAGCTCTTGGTGCGTCACCTTCCCGCGGTGGCGACAACCTCAGAGACTCGCCGGCGTCGGCGCTCCCGAAGGGCATCTTCGGGCCCTGCGACACATGGCAAGCATCTCCCAGGTCCAAGCCACGCACCTGATCACTCTGACCCCGACTCTGGCACGGACATCAGCCGCACCAGCACGGGGACCAGAGGCAGCCGAAGCACGCAGGCACGGGCTGAGCGCAGGCGGAGGGCCGCCCACAGGTCCGGCTCTGACTCGGACGCGAGCAGCCGAAGTGAACACATTCGCAGAGAAGTCCTAGCGGCAGTACAGGCCCTGGACATCTCCGCGGTGCTCTCGAGAGGACTCGCGCTGCCTGGTGCGACGACATCGGCAGGAGCCTCCCCACCAGGCGACCCTCAGGGCAGCGCACAGGGCCTGACGGCGGACCATCTACACGAGGCAGACGCTGTCGCCAGCGTAACCCCTCCAGTGCCTCAGACCGCCGCTGAGACCGCTCCCGCCGAACCTCCCACTCAGGGCCGGCCAAATCCCCATAACATGATGGTGGCCCGCCGGCGGCAGTCGATGGAGACGGTGGTGCACGGCGGTGGCAATCCCGACTCAGAGCCCAGAGACTCCAGTTCAAGCGACTCGCCACCAGGGCCCCCTAGTGATCCACCTCAGGATCCCCCTGACGATCCCGCACCAGAGCCCTCCTACCCTCAGTACCCAGAGGTCAGAGCCCTCTTCGTCACCCACGATGGTGGGTCATTGTGGGTGCACCAGTCAGCTGGGGTGCGAGGCGCGGCAACCGTCTCCCTACCATGGGACGAACGCCGCCGGGCTGGGGTGCAGGGCGACGCCATCTTGTTCAGGATCATGCACCTGCTGGGAGCGCCGCTGACTGCATATGCGCGCATGGGGGGCCGGCTACACCATGCACCCCTACCCCTTACCAACCCTCGTGTGGAGACCTGGGTCCTTATGGTCGACCGCGAGGTCATGGATATGGCAATGGGGGACCCAGCCGCGGCCAATGTGCGGTCTACCAGCATGGGGCAGCCAGTATGGGAGTGGATCCCTGCTACTGCGCGGGAGTCGGAGATGCAGAACTTCGATCAGGACGGGCTCGCCGCGTGGTCGGAGGTCAGCAACTCCGATTGGTACCGGAGCATGAGCGTGGTGGCCGCACAACCATCCACACCCCTGCCCTTCCATACACCTCTCCCACTCCCCGCACCACCATCAGCCCCTACATTACCGCCCACTCCGACCGCAGTCCCCACAAATCCCGCGCCTGCGCCTCCGCCCGCGCATGCCCCGGGACCATCACCTCCTGCCCGTTTTCCCCATTCCGCCGTCGCAAACCCCGTTCACTCTGCCGCTGCCGTGAACCCCGTTCATTCTGCCGCCGCTGCAAACCCCGTGCTCTCTCCCAGCGCCACCCCCTTTGTTCCAGGCATCGTCCGTCTGCCGCAGGGCACTAACCTGCGAGCATCTCCAGACGAGGTCCGCCTGGAGCACAAGACCAAAGAGATGGTGCTAAAGCTGGTCAAGAGCGTCACCAGGTTCCCCCGCTCCGCGTCCGACACAAAATCGGCCGACAAGGAGGGCCTCCTGACGCAGCTGGAGCACTACTCCCACATGGTGCGGAAGGTATTCCAGGAGGCCATCGTGATCGAAGCACTGACCACTCCCAGTTGTACGCCATCAGTATCAGAGTACCAGGCGAGTGTGTCAAGCCTTCTTTGGAGCTTCAAGGAGTACACTCTTCAAGACCAGCAGAGAAAGTTCTTGGAGCGCGCGGCGGGGACCTTTGGGTCCGAGCAAGCTTGGCACCAACGCTACGGGGACCTGGACGTGTTCTTCAGCGATCTGGCGGTGTGCTCTCTGACGCAGGCCTACCTGGAGAACGCACACGGTGAGGCCATTGCCCTGAAGCAAGCGGTGAACGAGACCGCGGCGGAGTATTTCTCGCGACTGGAAACCCGCATGGCCTCCGTCAACTTCTTGGCCGGCAGAGTCCCAAATTGTGTGGAGATGACCAACTTGTCGATGCTCTCTACGTACCGCCGGGGGCTGAAATATGCACCCAAGGTGATGCGGCGCCTGAGAGCCATCCACTTGGATGTCTCCAAACCAGAAGAGTGGGAGAGGAAGGCCGTCGCTGACGACATCCCAGGCACCCACAACGCCTTGTTGAAGATTCGGGAAGTTGCTGAGGAGGTGGAGAGTGACATTGACACGGAGGCGGCTCAGAGGCGCTCTCAAGACCGTCCTCCCCGTGCTGTTTCCTTCGCTAACCCACCACCTCGCACCCCCTTCTACAGGCGTACCCCCTCTTCGAGCCGCCCAGCTCTTGCCATGCTGGAGAACGGGCCTGCCACCACCGTCGCCGCGGCAGTGACTCCTTTGCCACCACCACCTGGCCTCTCCCGCCCTGATGCTCCGAAAGTCCGCCGGTGCTTCGCCTGCGGCTCTGCGGAACACATCGTCCGTAACTGTACGGACGAGGCTAAGCTCAAGGAGTGGAGGGCCAATGCACCCGCTCGACTGGCGAACTCCCCTGGGTATGTAGCCGCCGTCGTTTGGGCCATCGAGCAGCAGGAGGACATCTCCTCGGTGGATGGCGTCCCAGAAGAGTTCTCCGAGGAGGTCCTGGCTCTCGCTACCTGTGAGGACGAGCAGAGCTATCAGACCCTGGCGGCCCTTGCGGGCATCGAGCTTGTGGAGGGTGACGGCCTTCCCCTGGTGGAGAGCGATGAATGACTGGCCGGCGGCCAGCCCCAGACCCTGCCCTTCGGGGAAGTGAGGTCTTGCCCTGATGATCAGACCCTCTCCGCCCTGGAGAAGCGGTCAGAACCAGTGGAACCCCGACGCGCCCGAGGACGCAGAGACCCTTGGGGCCAACGTCCCCACCCCAAGAGTGTGGCCTTCACCTCTGGGACCCGCTTGCGACGCACCTACCGCTCAGCTGGTGCCCCATCGCCGCCGAGGGATGACTTGTCCAGCCACCCTCTCGCAGGAAGCACCCCCTTCGATGAGCCGTCGCTACCTCTTGATGACGGCCCCGCTTATACACAAGCGAGGATCGAGGGTCGGAGGGGACGGCGAGTTCCCCGGCACAGACCCCCCATTATGGGCAACAACCGCGGAGAGCCCCGCGACCTTCGCCCCCGACCGCGTGTTGTCCTACCGCTGCCCATCTATCAGTCCAACCTCGCAGACCCACGGAAAAGGCTAACTGCGTGGCACTGGAAGAGAGATCTGTACTCCCTCCCCCTCGAAGTCGCCATGCAGAAGGTCCGCAGAGCTCTGCGCAAGTCCCCAGAGGCTGCCAAGGACCTGGTGGATAAAATGTCGGAGCGCGTCCGCAGCCGCGTACACTCTGGGAGTCGATCGCCGAAGGAGCGCGTGAACCGCGCCAACCAGCTGGCAGAGAGGATACGCATTGCCCGCGAACCTCAAGATCGCAAGGAAGGCCATCAGCGCATAGCTTTGCGGCACCTCCTTTCACACGACGGTCGCCAGCAAGTCCCCGAATCCTCTAACACCAGCTCCCACGACCTCTACGCGGCTTGGAGAGAGCTGTCGCCTGCCGAGCAGCAAAAGGCAATCGCCACTTCGAGTCCAGACTCTTCCCCAGGTAGCAGGCTGTGGGAAAAGGAGGGCGCACGAAGAGCAGCAGCGAGGTCTTCGACATCCCTCTGCACCCTGGACACTGAAGTGGGCACGATACCTGGGACAGCGGGAGATGTGGGTTTACCTGGTGCCTGGTGCAGTCTGCACGCAGTACACCAGTACAAGATGAGGAAGCTGGGTCCCAGCCCCTTGGGAGCATCCCCTCCATCATCCTCACTGGCCGAGCCCACAGCAGAGACCACATCTTCGCACCATGATAACGCGCCGGCCACTCCGGGAGGAAACCCCGAAGGTTCATCCTACTGCTCAGAGGCGGAGGAGACCTCCGCACCCAGTTCGCTTTGCTTCACCCAGCAGATGACCACCGTCAAAACGCATGAAGCGGATGAAGCGCCACCCTGTCTCGACAGCCACCCCATCGCTGAAGACCCTGAGGTGATGGAAGAGGAGTCCTCGGTCAACTCGCTCTGCTTCACCCAGCAGATGGCAGCAGCTGGGACCCCTCAGACGAGAACTGACCACCAGAGCTCCTATCAGCTCGCCCACAACTCCCCTGCTGGCAGCCCTCAGCATGACGAGGATCCTCTCACCCATGGCAGTCTCACCAATAGTGTCGCTACCCATGTGAGCCCCACAACAAGCGGCACTACCCACGTGAGCCCCACAGTAAGCGGCACTACCCATGTTAGCCCTACCACCAGTGGCACTACACATGTGAGCCCTACTACCAGTGACACCACCCATGTGAGCCCTACCACCAGCGACACCACTCATGTCAGCCCCACCTCGAGCGAATGCACCTCAGCGGGCACCCTGCTGACGGCGAGTGCAGACAACCTCGTCAGTCATCCGCCTGAAGATGTTGATTTGCTGGATGAGGAGTTCTACGCCGCGTGTAGGCAAACGTTGGAAGAATGCCGCGAGGCCTCGGACAACCTCCTCCCCAACCTCAAGTGCAAAAGCATACGCACAGATGGGGGAGTTCAGTGGAAGACCGACATCGAGGGTACCCTCGCAGCGGCACATGACGAAGAAGGACCGCTACTGCTGGTATTCTACGCAACCCTCAGAGGACACACGGTCAAGGTGTTGATTGACTCGGGGGCCTCTGACAACTTCATCTCGGAGCAGAGCGCTAAGCGATGTGGCCTCACAACACGGGCCGGTTCCGAGATGCGAGTCACCCTGGCGGATGGATCTGTGAAGATCACCGGCGCCACCGCGTACGCCAAGTTTAACACGCACACCACCACGGGCACCTATACGGAGAACGCCCTTGCCCTCCGGATCCTGCCACTGGGCATACAGGTGGATGTTATCCTCGGCGGAAGGTGGCTGCGCAGTCACTCTCCTGTCACTCTGGGCTATGAAGGGAATGGCTCCGTCTCCTTCCTCAGGAAGTCCCGCAGTGGCAAGATTGGGGATCGCGTCACCATCACAGGCTGTTCTCCTGGGAAAGCATCTGGGGACAGGTCTCCGAAGGGCACGGCCTGCGCGGGATTGGTGGATGAGGTGTTCCTGACCCCTGCCCAGCTGAAGAAGTACCTGGTGTATGCGGAGACGCAGAAGCTACGCGGCAATGACGACCCGGAGATACAGCCCGCCTGGCTCATGGTGGCCGAGAAGTCCCCCGACGATACTGCTTCTGCCTTTGCAGCCACGGCTATCGACTCTGAGAACGCCGAACCCGCTGCGGATACTGAAGATGCAGAAGTGAGCCCTGAGTGGACCCTCAAGTTTCAGGACTTCTGGGGTGAGGAGTACAAGAAGGAGATGACGACTGCCCTACCGAACATCGATGGACTCAGACATGACCCCCAAGATGAAGCCAACATTAACCTGGACCCTGAGCTGAGCAAGAAGGGACCTCCCTGCCAGCGCATCTACAAGAAGTCCGCAGAGGAACTCCGCCAACTTCGAGAACGCGTGGAGACTCTGATGTCCAAGGGCTACATCCGACCCTCTTCCAGTCCTTATGCAGCTCCCTGTTTGATGGTCCCTAAACCCGGGAACCCCAAGGAGCTGCGACTGGTGATCGATTACCGGCTCCTCAACCGCCAGACAGTTAAGGACAAATATCCTCTCCCAGACATCCAGATGATGTTCGACGAGATGCAGGGTGCGAAGTTCTTCTCTTCGTTCGACGCGGTGGATGGCTTCTGGCAAGTACCGATGGCACCAGGAGATGTCGAGAAGACCGCCTTCACCACCCAGATGGGGTCATATGAGTGGTTGGTCATGCCGCAGGGGCTGCAGAATTCACCATCTCAGTACCAGCGACGGATGCAGCGGGCCTTGGGTCATCTCCCATTTGTCCGGATCTTCATCGATGATGTGGTCGTCTTCAGCAACACCGCTGCAGAGCACTACGAGCACGTCAAACAACTGCTCCTGACATGCAGGGAGAAGGGCGTCTTCCTCAAGAGGTCCAAGTGCCAGCTGTTGAAGAAATCCTTGCGGTTCCTTGGCCACTGTATCTCCGCAGATGGCTGCAGACCCCAACACGACAAGGTGGCTGCAGTGAGGGACTGGCCCGAGCTGGAGACGGTTACCCACGTCAGGCAGTTCTTGGGCCTAGCGGGGTATTACCGCAGGTTCATCCACTGCTTCTCCGAGATCGCTCAGCCCCTCACCCGGTTGACCAAGTCGGACGTACCCTGGGAGTGGGGTCCCATGCAGCAGTGGGCCTTCGAGGAGCTGAAGAAGGCCCTCACATCAGCGCCAGTGCTCGCCTTGCCCAACATTAAGGGTGCCGCAGACGGCACAGCGCCTTTCGTGGTGCAGACGGATGCTAGCGGCATCGCTCTTGGGGGAGTACTTATGCAAGACAATGGAGATGGTCTTGGGCTGCGCGTGATAGCATACGAGAGCCGCCAGTTCTCAGCCGCCGAGCAGAATTACCACACCGGCGAGCGTGAGCTAGGTGCTCTACACCACTGTACCACCGTCACCTGGCGGCATTACCTCATCTTCACCAACTTCCGCATCCAGGGTGATCACCGCCCCCTTGAATGGCTGATGGAACCTGGCAGAGAGCTTAGCCGCAGACAGGCACGCTGGTACATGGATCTGGTGGAGGTGGGAGTCCCGAGAATGGAGTACATCAAGGGAGCGCTGCTGCTGGTACCAGACGCCCTGTCCAGAAGACCCGACTTCAAAGACAAGGACGTTCGCGAGGGGTTGAAGGAGGCAGGAGTGATCGACCCCACCTCAGACCTGCCGAAAGACCCTCTGGCAACGCTGGAGTCTGAATGCTTCTCCAGCTCACCACCCGCAGCTCATCCCCACTGGGCTCAGACGGTTGACTGTTGGCTCTCAGCAGTGGAGACCCTCTCCGTGGCGGAACAGGCCATGGACATGGGGGAGACCATCGCTCTCGTTAATCCGAAGCTCTATAAGGGAATGAAGGAGGATCACCTCGACTTCGACATGCCTGACTGGCCTGAAGCTGATAGCGCGAAGCCGACAGAAGCTCCACACCAACCCCCTGACAGAGCTCCACCTCAGATAAGGATAACGAGGAGCATGTCACGCGCTGGAAGAGCCTCTACGACCCCAGCGCCTCCACAGTTGGCGTCACCGAAGACGCGAACGCCATCACGAGCTGACGCGTCGGAGGCGCCCACTGAGAAGGTGCCAGTGAGCTCACCACCCCCGCAGCAGGCGCCCCAGCAGTCAGCTTCATCCCCGGTCCTTCACCCGCAAAAACGGCAGACTCCCCCCGAAGACTCACAGAATTGGCGTGTCCGAGCAGAGTACTCCTCGAAGTACGCCGAGAAGTTTGGACCCTTCGATGTGGACGCCTGTTGTGACTTTGGCGGCCGCAACAGACAGGCGGATAGATTTTGGACAGACTGCCTTTCAGAGAAATGGAGGGGCCTTCGGGTTTGGTGTAACCCTCCATATAACTCCAAGCACATTACAGTGGAGGCGATTTTGAACAAGTATATCGCAGAATGGAAGGCAGACCCAGAAAACACCTCAGCAGTCTTCGTTCTACCAGATCACCAGTCCAAGCTCCCCGCGTGGCGCAAACTTTTCAGAAAGGCCAATATGCAGATCGTGGAGGTCATCCCTACTCACGATGATAAGGGCGAGCCCAATCAGTTCTTCGAGAACCCAGATGGGAAGGCCTTCGACCTTCGTTGGCCTGTTCTGATAGTACACGCCCCTCCCGCCAAACCACAACCGGCACGCGTGAGGCACCCGCGAACAGCCCCCGCTGTGATAAGGACAGGTGAGGCAGCAGCCTTCAGAGACGCAACCTCCCAGCAGTCGGACTCAAAGTTCCTGCGTGCGTTGAAAGCGGAGTACACTCGAGAGGGGACACTTCGTTCGCTGCGGGAGAAAGTGAAGGCGGCACCACACCAATGCCTACAGGACTTCAGGCTGGTGGGTGAAGTGGTTTGGAGGACCGCAGCAGGGAGATATCAGTTGGTGCTGGGGGAGGACTCTCCACTTCGAGAAGTAGTGATTCGCCATGCTCATGAGTCATTGTCCTCAGGCCATACTGGGCGAGACAAGACTCTGGAGAGGGTGCTGCGACGCTTCTATTGGCGTGGTGCCGCGGAAGATGTGGGCACCTGGGTTGCATCCTGCGCAGTGTGCCAATCAGTGAGGCCGCGGGGAACTTACCCGGATGGGTTGCTAAACCCTCACAGCATCCCGAACAGGCCATGGCAGGATGTCGCGGTGGACTTCGTCACCGGCCTGCCGGTATCGGAGAGGGGCAATGATGCTTTCGTGGCCTTCACCTGCAAGCTGACGAAGATGGTCCACGTTGTGCCGATGAACTTCGGCGACAGCTCCGCAGCTGTGGTGGCCAGAATCTACTTTGACTCGGTGTGGCGCTTACATGGCGCGCCTATGAAGATTGTCTCTGATCGTGACCCGCGGTTTCAAGATGCTTTCTGGCAGGAACTCATGAGACTGATGGGTGTGAAAGTGGCTCGTACCACGCCATACAACCCTCGGTCTGACGGCCAGGCAGAACACAGCAACAGGGTTATTGAGGACATGCTCAGGTCCTTTGTTGACGCCAATGTGGAGGACTGGGATCTGTTCACCACTAACGTGGAGTTCGCGATCAATGACTCCAGGAGTGAATCTACTGGCTTCACGCCGTTTGAACTGGTGTTCGGGTTCTCGCCGCTGTCGCAGTTGGATCTTTTCCTGGAGGCCGCGCAGTCCACCGCTGGACGACGAACTGGGGGAGTAGGCACCGCACACGAAGTGGCTGTGAAATTTTCGTCGCAGCTGCGGGACGCCAGGCAGCGGTTGGAGCTGGCTCAACAGCGACAGCGCGAACAGTTTGATCGCAGACACGGGCAGCGGGAGTATGCTGTTGGAGATCTGGTCTGGATAGAGGCGAAACACCTTACGGAGAAGGTGATGGATCGCTCCATCTGTAGGAAACTGACCAAGCGCTGGCATGGACCAGTTCCTGTGACCGAACGCTTCTTCAGCGATATACAGATGACCATGCCGAGGCCGACAGAGGAGCTCCAGTAGCCTACCGCCTACGCCTCCCTCCTCACTGGCGGATTCACGACGTGTTCGCTCAACATCGCCTCAAACCGTACACCAGCGGTCAAGATGCTTTTGCCGCACGCGATCACCTAGCAGTACCTGAAGAGGTGGTAGTGGACGGTCAGAAGGAAGCACACGTTGAGCGTATCCTTGCACGTCGAGTGCGGTCTGTTCGAGGAAAGGAGGTGGAAGAGTGGAAGGTTCGCTGGACTGGCTACTCCAAAGCTCACGACCAATGGAGGACGCGTGACAAACTTGAACGCGGAAGTCCACTTCAACAACTTCGTGAATTCGAGCAAGCGAGACTGCACATGGAAGCGCAAGTCCGCGACGAAGCCACTCGGCGACGCGAGCAGCGTGGCCGCCACTCCGCTCAAGCCGGAATGACACTGGCCCACCTCATCACCAATCCCTGCGATGAACTGGACCAGCTCGAACAGATGGAAGATGATATCCCCCTGCCGTGGGAACGCCAGGAGCGCGTGGAAGATGGGTCGTTGGCACTGGTGACAGAGCTGCTGGCAATACAGGCAAAAACAACCCGCACGCCCAGGATTCTCGTACTTTTCAGCGGTACTGGCTCAGTAGAGAGGGAATTCCTAAATTGCTTCCCCTCCGCCTCAGTGGTGACCCTCGACTCCGGGCATATCTGGCAACCCACTCATGTGTGTGACATCCTGCAATGGGACTACAAGCAATACCCGCCTGGATTCTTCGATGTTATTTGGGCAAGTCCCCCCTGCAGGCAGTACAGTCAAGCGCGCACCACTGGTGGACCCCCTGACCTTCCCCAGGCTGACAAAATCGTACGACGAGCATTGCAGATCATTGACTACCTAGAGCCAAAACATTGGTTCATGGAAAACCCCAGAGGTCGCTTCCCTAACGCGCTACGGCTTCGCCCTATGATGCGCCAGCTTCCCCCACCGCTGGTGTGTACCTACTGCATGTATGGTACGCAGTACATGAAACCCACCTGCATATGGACGAACTCAGCACCACCCTCGCCCCTGCTACGCTGTACTACTTCAACACCGTGTGCGTGCAGATGGGCAACCGGTGCTCACCCAGAGACTGCTCAGCTTGGACCTCACCCGCAGCAGACTGGAGCAGGTCGATCTGCGAGTGTATACCCCGTGCCAGCACTCCTGCTACGACAACTTTTCCGACATTTACGCCTCCGCGACACTGAAGACCCGCTTTAGATTCCAAGTGGCACCCTTCTTCTTGAAAGTGGTGCCCTGGTAGCGGCAGGCGAACTATGCTCGAAGAGGAACCAGAGAACCTAAGAACTGGAAACAGCAAGGAACCAGAGAACCTAAGAACTGGAACTTAGATGGGTACCTTAGCGGAGTGATCCCAGGAGGTAGACCACTCCTAAGGGGGGGAGAGTTGTGCCCGGAGGCACAGCGTGAGCCGATATGTCTATGCGTCCGTATGTGTGTCATCGGGGGTAATCTGGGATTGGCACGATGACAGTGAGATTGGGCTTGAAATCACGATGAGAATGAATACCAGATGTCCGGGGTATGACAGTATGACACTATGACACTATGACAGTATGACAGTATGACACTATAGTAGTATGACAGTACTGTGGGGGGTGTCATCGTGGAACTCAGTCAGACCCTCGAAGAATGGTCAGATTCGCATCGGGGTTGAAAAGACAATGAAATCGAATATCAGATATTAAGGTTATGACAGTATGACAGTATGACGCTATGACAGTATGACGCTATGACAGTACAGTAGTATGACAGTACTGTGGGGCAGTCATCGTGTCAGCCTGTCGGCATAACATCTGAATCGAGAATGACGAATCGGAATTAGAAATGAGATCGGATCGGGAACTGAACGTTGAGCCGAAGTGTGACATCGGCTCTCGAGTGGTTGACCCTGCAACCTGAGTGACGAGTGAATAAGTAGAGCACTTGAGAAGTGTTTAGCCTTCAGAACTCGGAACCGAATTATCGTTTGTACCTCAATCTGGCCCTGATCCAGTATATTATAAAAATCCGAATTGTGTACCTTTGCACGTTCAATCAAAAACATATCTCCGAGCATCTGTCGTCGTGCCCCTGGCACAACCCACGTCGGCTGGCAGCAGGCGCATCTCCGAGGACAGCTTCTCGTTAAGCTGCTGCTCCTTTATGCCCAGTCTGTCCTCCAGGACTCCAGAGCTCTCATCTTCCTGGGTCTGCACCTCAGCGTTGGCAGCTTGCATTCCCGTGCCTGAGCATCTAGGACATAGCCACTCGCCTTCTGGTACTCCATCCAGTGCTGGGTTAAGGCACCACAAGTGGTAACCCCTGTTGCATGCGTCGCACAGCAACATCTCTGCCTCCCCATCAGTCTTCCTGCACACTTCACATGCTAGGTGCTTGCTGGGAACGGCTGCACTGCAATCAACCAATCATACTGGTCCTTCACCTGTAGGTGACATGGCGCGATGCTCTGCACAGTGCTCTTCTCTCTTAACTTGGTGGCGTCCTCAAGCACCACCACACCATCCCGCTGTATTTTGACCAACTTCAGGATGGCGGACTTGGTCGCGACTTCCATGCCGCTGCGAGGCTTCTGTCTAATGTAGACAAAGTCACCCACCTTAAACTGGTGTGGTTTAGGCTCAATCCCACCACCCCTTCTTCCTTCGTAATGTAGAGTGTCACGATGTTGTGCCACCTCCAGACTGCAACCAGCGTGCACCATCAGTCGCTTCACCACCTCTGCCCTCAGCAGGAGGTCCTTAACCCGTGCGTCCTTGTCATCCTCGATCTCGGGACTGAAATCTATAATGAGCGCTCGCTTCAAGTCCGGTGGCACCACTGCCTCTTGGGCAAATAGCAAAGTGAACGGTGCCACTCCTGTGGACTCTTGACGCGCTGCATTATAGCTCAGCACGAGTGACCAGAGCTGCTCGTCCCACTCGTAGTCGAGGCCCTTATCCAAGGCAATCTTCTTGAAACAGAACTTCATCGTACGCACCACCCGCTCAGTGAGACCATTGCCTTCCGGTGAGTCTGGCGATGTGACTCGGCGGTCTATCAGACCATTCTACACATTTTGTCACAAACCACGGCTTATCGTGTACCTCAGCCGGGTTGTGACACTTGCTGTAGCAGTCTCTGTGACGAACGTATGACACGCGCAGTACGATACGCGCGAGGAGTTATGACAGTGACGAGATACGGAAATACGGATGGGTGTTACACTTGTTTGGAGATAGCGAGAATAAGTGGGGCGGCGTAGCAGGGTGAGCCAGACGCTCATTTTTGTTTTGCCTTCGTAACAGTGATTCCGAGAATAGCCAGGACTCGCTTAAGACCGCGAAAACAGCAGTGTTATGAGATAATTAGTGAGATACAGTATTCTTATGCTTGTAAAGATATACATTTGTGGACTTGTCCTTGTGCGACTGCGTCAGAACTGTAATTAACAGTCTTTTTCAAAACAAAAATGTGCCTTATTACAGACATGTCGTCTGTAATGCTGAGAGTTCAACAGCAGTCCTGAAGAACGAGACCTCTGAATGGTGATGCCAGGGACGGATTTATCCGTACTGGTAAGCCTTGGAAGAGGTTGAGTGAAGCAGGCTGTTGCGACACTCGAAGTTCACCAGTCTTGCGAAGTACAGCGACAGCGGTCACAGCAGAACCAGTTGCTAATTTTGCGAACATGATTGCAGCGTTGAGAATTATGTACTGGGCTATTTCGGGAAGTGACATCCTGCTGGAGCAAAGCACCAGACGGTAAAGCCAGGGACGGATTCATCCGTACTGGTACGCCTGAAGGCGTGGAGCGAAACAGGACAGGCAGTGGGCACCATCACGACAGCATTCTTTGTGGTTACTTGACTCATGCTGGCGTTCTGCTGACTGACTGCGTGGACCAGAGACACTAAGGGCAGAAGCAACCTTGCTCGACATCTGGGAGAGCCAGTATAAGACCGGGTCACAGATGGAACCTTGCTCATCAGTCGTGGACGAGATTATCCTGGCAGTGATTGCTACTTAGAGCAAAGCACTGAAAGGTGAGGCCAGGGACGGATTCATCCGTACTGGTAAGCTGGGAAGTGTGGAGTGAAAAGAGCCTTCACACCAGTATCTCTTCTTCACCAGAAAGGTAGCAACGGAATCCAAGGCTGACCGCGAGGATCAGCAAAGGGCAGAGAGGCGTGCCCAGAGAGCGATACGAGTGAGCCAGCACTTCACAGAGCTGGAAGGAGAGGAAGGGGCTGCCGGTGGCCAGCCTGAGGCCCAAGCACTAGTACAGCCTGAGGCACAAGCACCAGCACAACTGCAAGCCCAGGCCCAGGAGCCGTTATTAATCTTTGAAGAAGACATGGAGTACACTGACTACGCTCGTGTCAACCTTGGTACGCTGCCCAACTACACGGGCACCAAGGAAGAAGATCGGCCCAAGTTCCTGAGGGAGTTCGCCGACATGTGCGAGAATTTCGTACGGCAGCACAACGCCAACGTCAGGAAGAGGCTCAGGTCCGGGGCTGGCACTCTCACCGAAGCTCAGATGAAGACCCTGAGAGAGACTCCCCCTGACTTTGAATATCTGTGGGACATCATCCCTGCGTGTCTGGCTGGAGAGAACTCACAAGCTCTCAGCTGGTGGCGCGAGAACTATGAAAGAGGGGGGGTAGTGACCTCCAACATGGACCGAGTCCTGAAGGACACTAGCGAGCATGGCCCACTCGAGGGTACCATCCCATGCGCTAGGCCCCCTTTCAATGAGATGAACACTGGCACCACGTGGGTGATAGCGAGGCCGGTGACGGACCAAGACACCCAAGGGGAGGTTTCCGACGAATATCTGACTGATGGAACCTCCCTGAAAGGCTTGACGGGACGTGATGGCACCCGTGATACCCAGTACTTCTACGCGCTCAGGGGCTTCATCGCTGCCCTTGACAAGAAGTTCATGATGAAAGGGACTCAAGAGAAAGTGGATCTGTTGACACAGAAGCCACAGGAGGTGGGGCAGGATGGGCTGACCTACATGAAGATGTGCCAACGCAGGGAAATGCAGCTCAACACTGGGAAGGTGTTGAGCGATGAAGAGCTGCGTACCTTCATCGAGGACTGCGTAGACAACCTGCGCATCAAGATCTTCCAGACGCGGGTGAAGGAGCAACTGAGGGCACAGTTCCCGCCGCCCAATCGGGTGACCTGGAAGGACCTGGAGGCCATCGTCGAGGTTCAAGACAAGCTCAAGAGCGATGCGGAGTCTTGGATCCTCACCTTCCTCCAGGAGATCACCAGACGATGTGGCTGCCAGTACTCCACCTGGGAGGCGCGACAGCATGGCCTTGACCTCAAGGCCATAAAGAACTCGATTAAGAAGATTGAGTCCTCTGAGGTGGCGCAGTCAGGCGAACCGGAGAACAGCAAGAAGGTAGATACACCACCTTCTAAGAAGATGAAGAAGGAGGTGAATGTGGCCGAAAGAGCTAAGAAGACCTCCTACAACAAGACGCCACCGCCAGCAGAGGGCGTGCGTACGAACGACAAGCCCAAGTGCTTGCGCTGCTTTGGAGGGGGCTGGCATGAGTCCGATCCCGAGCAGTGCAGGAGTGGTTATAAACACGTCAAGATGCCTGCTGGATTCCACGAAAGCAGGCTTGGTTCCAGCAAGTGGTGGGACGCGGAGAACGCCGCCCTGCGCATGTATAATCTGAAGAACCGCTTCAAGAACTCTGACTGGGGCATCCTGGTGACGGACTGGCAGCAGCTGTCCAACGACGAGAAGGACAAGTACAGAGCCAAACAGTCACCGGAGGACAAGCAGAAGAGCACCACTGGCAATCCCGAGGCGTTGAAAGCAGAGTACCAGGGCATGGTGGCTGCTAGGAAGACTGCCAGTCGTGCGGGCAGCGTGAAGTCGCAGGTGCTGTCCGAGGATGAGGGCTCCGACGAGGAACCAGTCGCAGCGCACGTCGCGGAGAGGGAGACTCACACCGTCGATGCACTCGCGCACCACCATGGCAGCGCAGGGGTAGGAGTGTCGTCTGGCCCTCCAACCGAGTTACTCACAGCCATGGCCGAGGAGATGGGCGAAGAGGAGCTCTCGAGCGCCCTCAACACCTTGGGTCTGGGGGCACTCCCCGAGACGCTGTGCAAGAGTGCGGAGTCTGAACTCACGGCGGCTCCAGCAGTAGCCCTGGGAAGTACCCAGCGCATGAGGGGCTTCCCAGTGAAGACACCCGAGGAGTACGAGGCAGACGCACAGGTGCCCATGGCGCCTGCGGCGGACGAGATGCAGAGGAAGGTGCAGCTCATGGCCTCCGTGATCAAGAGCCTGGGAGCAGCTTTCCGCAAGCTAGCTGCTGGACTCGTAGCAGAAGGTCGCATAACAGCTCCAAGGGGTGTGGAGACCTTGGTGGAACTGGCTGAGAACAACCAGCTCCCCGTGCCGACAGCCTCAGCAGCAGACTGCCAGGACATCAGCGATGAGGATGATGACTGCCCGGGCATGGAGTCGGGCGACGACAGTGACGAAGAAGAGATTCCTCTGGATGAGATGCCGGAGGACATGGTGGAGCAGCCCAGGAAGGGGAGGACGACGGTGCATGTAACAGCTGCAGCGGCCACCGTCCAGGAGAGCTACGGGGTGAGAGACTTCAGCGAGAGGGGTGAGCTGCACGCAGGGACCATGGAGGCCAAGGCGTACGAGCTATTGAAGAAGAAGATGCTCAGTGGCCTTACAGAGGAACAGCTCACTGCCATGGCGCAGGTCCAGCCTGTATGCAAGCTCCTGAACGAGTCTCTGGCACAAGGGATGGCGCTGATGGCCTCTGGAGGCTTGCTTATGTTGTACAAAGCGCTTCTCCTGGACACGGGGGCCAACTGCAACATTATCCCAATCAGGACAGCCAACAGGTTGGGCTTGACCATCTTTGATGCAGAGACAGGGGCCAGGGTGGCGAGATGTGATGGCAGCCCTGCGGAATTCACGAAGTACTGCTACGTGGATGTGGTTCTCGCCGCGGGCACGCCGTACATGACTCTGCATCGGCTCCACGCCTTCGTCACCTACACCAATGACACGACGTGGGACTTCTTGGTGGGCACTGGACCCCTGAAGAACGCCCTCAAGTTGACCATCGACCTCTACAGAGGCATTGCTACTTCTGAGGCCGCGGTGTCACTGGGTATGAAGGAGAAGGTCACGTTGCCATTGATCGAGTTGACGCCGCCCGTCGATGCAAGGAGCAAGCGGAATGAAGACCCGAGAGTGTGCCTGGCGACCGAGATCTTCGACGTTGATGCCACGACAGCGCGCACTCTTGCCCCCGCTTTTGATGATTGCGAGCTACCACCACGTGAAGCAGTGTCCCTGGGCGCAAGGGGAGAAGACCGTCTGGCCCTCGCAGGGGAGAGGTGTGCGCCTGCACCTTGTGCATTCTCGCGAAACCACCCCGAGCTGATGGACAGCCTGGCGTCATGGCTAGAGGAGATGAGGCTGAGAAGGTTCAACTCGGAGGAGAAGGAGAGACTCGAGGCGCGCTGCCAGTCCATGGTGGAGGCGGGCTTCCTGAGACCCAGCTCGATGATGCAAGTCGAGCTCACTGGGCGAGTCAGCTTACACACCGAGGGCTCGACGTACGAACCTCCGCCGCCTGGTACGTCCTTGACAGACCAGATGCTGGGCATGCTACAAGCATCATCACGCAGCCAGCGGGAAGCCAATGTGGCGACCAGAGGTGAGTGGTCCAGTGCTGAAGAGCCAGATGCGAGGGGGTCCCGTACGCCAGCCAGCCTGACCACAACTCAGTTAGACCCTCGCTATCCCGACCTCACGCTGGCGCAGGAGGCCGAGAGCGAAGCTGCCTTCAAGCTGGCCAGAGTACAGCCATGGGGGGGCATGGCAGTGAACCCGTGGGACTACCAAGACAAGGAGAGCAGCTGGTCTCAGCAGCGCCTGTACATCGACCGCACGGGCTATGCTCGTCTGTGCGCGCTCTGCGAAGAGGGCGATGGAAGTGGTGTGGACGCAGGATTTGTGCGGGTCAAGTTCTCGCGTTGTGGAGAATACAAGACCGTCCTGGAGACGGAGCTACTGTGGCCCGACTTTACGTTGGTGGACCAGAAGGTTGACAAGGAGACGAAGATACCCTCAGAGACCTGGACCACGAGGGCGAGCGGCAGGAAGGACAACGACCAGGTCCCACTCCCTGACTGTGGTGCCCATCGGGAGGCTGGAAGGTACACGATGGCGAGTGTTCAGGAGGTCCTCAACACCCATCAGACGTACCCAGGAGTCGTGACGGGCAAGCTCATGTGGGACAAGGTGGCGCGCCAGTTCTGCGTACTCAGCGAGCACACTCGCGCCCAATGGGATCTCATGGAGCGCATGGTACGTCACACCATGGAAGGCGTCACCATCATGAACCCCATGGGCAAGATGACTGGCGAGTTCCAGCTGCCTTTTTACTATGAGAAGGACCAGCGCTGGCAGTACCAGCATCTAAAGTATGTACAGCGAGTGGACATCGCTGACCTTCGAGCTCGTCTGAAGGTGAGGTACGACATGGAGGTGACTGGTGTGGAGGGCGTGAATGTGAATGGGATCCCGCAGCTCACGCTGTCAGACGCAGCGGACAAGGTGGGGAAGTTCTACCCGGTGACAGATGGGGAAGGAGGCAGTGGCGAGGTGTTTAGCACGAACGCTGCCGCCGTGGAGTACCTGCATCTGGGGGACAACACGAGAATGATGCTCGGAGCATGCAAGACAGAGGAGCAAGCACAGGACGCGCTGGACACTTATGGGGCCAGAAGAAACCCTCCAGTGCGCACATCCAAGACTCTCGGGACGTCGAAGACGGTCAGGGGGGATGAGGCAGGGCCATCTGGCTCCGCACCGCCACCATCTTCAGCACCGCTTCGTTTACGGCATCAAACCTGGCCCAACGGCGTCTTCGACCCTGCCATGTTGGAGTACCACGCTGCAGTGTTCCAGGGCACCTACGAGCCGGAGTCGCCCACTCGCAGCGAGAACACAGCTGGGGAAGCCAACTGGCTGGATCTGGGAGGGATCTCGGAGTTCATGGCGCTGCATGGACAGACGGTCTTCCTCATCCAGTACCGTTGCTTCATGGGCAAGATCGAGTTCCAGCTCGGGAAGCCCTTCGCGCAGCGAGGAAAGGGGGTGCACACGCAGCGACTCAGCAGCCAGACCCTGCACCGGTACGCTTCCTCCGCAGGAGTGGGACGAAGGGAAGAGTTTCTGCCTCTGGGTGGGCAGTCGAAAGGCTGCACGGGAGGACTCCTCGGCACCTTGCAGAAACATATGGAGCATCTGGTTGATCGCACTCAGCTCTTGGAGATCGCCAGAGGCCATTTGAGCGATGGCCCACGGCAGGGCACCCTACGGGTTTTCAAGACCCGTGCCAACGCCCGGTCCAAGGCCGTGTATTACCTCTTTGAGGACAATCGCTACTACAGTGAGCGGGGACCCAGCAGCATGGCGTTCACCTTGGAGTACCTCTCCTCAGGCACGCGCAAGTTTGACTGCTGCAGCTGGGAGACCTGGAACAAGGTGGCGGTGATGCACCGAGAACCATTGTCTGCGTTCACGTCCTCGGTGGGCCCGGCGTTGCTAGCTGAGGCACGTCGGGCAGAGGTGCAGGCGCGTCTTCGACACGACTTCATGAGGTGCCTGGACCCAATCGAGGGAGGGGATGCAGGAAGTGAGGAGGAAGATGGCAGCATCTCAGGATACTCATCCGACCTCGCGGCTGTTGAGGGTGTGAGCACTCACACGGCTCGCACCAGAACACCGTCGCCGTTAACAGAGGATGAAGACAGCGTGGAGGTCATCAGTGAAAGACTGGTTGGGCTGTCTGCCAGTTTGGCACTCATCAGAGAATATGAAGAACGACCTCGTGCTGCCCGCGCAACTGCGAGGATAAGCACGCGTGGGTCAGACCGCCCGGGGCCTGATGGTCGTGATGGCGCGCGAGCCACGCCCACGCCGGCACCCTACTCGGGCCGAGTTCTCGGCGGGATATCGACCATGGGCTTGGAGTGCAACATGGCACAGAGACCTGAGCACCAGTCAATCAACGACATTCTGAGATCCCCGGCACATTCCGTCTGCACGCAGCAGACTGAAGCCGTGCCTCCAGCTGCACAAGAGCAGGACTCCGTTTCGTACGTGCCATCAACCCCGAGCTCTACAGCACCCAGCAGCCCGGAGCGTTCCAGTGGCTTCGTTGCGCATGTCGACACTCGACCTTCAGGCCATCCTGCAGCGCGCCCGCAGAGTCCAACTGAGAGTGCCGCACAGCAGCGTTCACCACGGGCTGGTCAGCGCAGGAGGAGATCTCCGAGCCCCAGGGAAGGCGCTCATCGTCAGGACGCGGCTCGCGGTCGGCATGCCGGCATGGGCGCGTCGCGTGCTCCCCAAAGACGCCAAAGTTATGATGAGATCTGGGAGGAGAGGAGAAGGGAGAGCGCACTGGGGCCTTTTCAAGGGGGCGCCGGGCCGGCTGCAGCCCGGCGCGCCCGTCACTGAGAAGCAGCCCCGGCGAAAAGCCGGGCATGCAGCCCGCCGATGATAGGCGGGCGAAGCGCACTCAGGTGTGCTTCCTGCTCATGGGGGTGTTCGTGCGCTTGCATTGGCCGCAGCTGCCTCATTTTGCAGTGATGGCAGTATGGATGGCTATGGAGGTATTCAGATTTCTTGGTGAGGTCGTCGCCTGCTGGGCATTCCACGCTGAAGCGCCCCGCAGAGCCATGGCACGCGCGTTGTGGGCCGTGCGCGCAACGCCACTCGAGCCATGGGCACATCAACAGGCGCCTCTGCGAGTGCTGTTGGAGCTGGCCAGGCACCTGCTGCTGTTGACCAAGGGTGCTCTTGAGGTAGCTGGGCTCCATCACGCTCGGCGTGGGCTGTGGTACGTGCCATTGATACGGTTCTGCCTCGCCGTGCTCGCCATGCACTTCACACACATGGTCGGCACTCTGGGGTGCGTCTTGACAGTTGGCGCCCACGTTGTCCACCATGGGTTGCCATGCTCCGGCTCGATTCGAGATGGTGGCACATTCGCCGCGCTGGAGACTCAGGTGGGTCGCGCGCTGGCGGTCGCCCAGCGGATCTTGGCCGCAGGGCCGGCTACGCTGGCCGCTGTTCCGCGGCGCATGCAGAAGCCGCGCTTTGCCGCTCGACTGCAGCGCCTGCAGTTCACGGCCGCTTGCTACCAGGTGGCGCGCTGTGTCTATGTGATATCAGTCTTGGCGCTGGTGGCCTACGTGTCTGCGGGAGGAGGCCTGGGCCGTATGCAAGGGGGGTGGAAGATGTTGACTTGCATACTGACCCTTCACCCTCCAGTTAAACCAGTGGGTACCAGCAGAATTTTGAAACTTTTGCTGCTGCTAGCGGTGGCTGCTTGGGTGGCTGCTGTGGCCCCTGGGGAGTCTCAGGGCGTGCTGACGATGGGATCGTGCTCGGGCTCGCCGACCAGATCTGCCAGGACCGCCTGGGAAGACCAGGGGTCTTCGCGCCAATGGGACACCGGATGGGAGGCTATGGTGGCAGAGCAGGACGAGGTGCTTCCGCACACGGTGCTGGACACGTTACAGCCAGGGGGCACGACCAGGGTCACCAAGGACGAGGCCGCGTGGCTGGACACCGAGCTCAATGCCACCTTTGGAGGACATCCCGAGTTCACCGAGGAGAATTGGGAAGAGATGCGCAACGTGGTAAAGAGGTGCAGCTACTGCTTCGCCAACAAGCCGCAGGACATCAAAGGCTACCATGGGGGCGCGGCACATGCGACCTTCGCCATCCCTTTCAAGGACGAGACTAAGGTAGCTTACCAACGACCGAGGAAGTACAGCCCGGGAGAGCAGGAGATCATCGACCTGCACTGCAAGGAACTGCTGGAATATGGCTTCATCGAGCCGGCTTCGCAGCACTGCAGACACGCCAGCAACGTGGTGGTCGCGGGGAAGAAGGATCACGACACTGGACAGTGGACCTCGACGAGATTCTGCGTCGACCTCCGGTCTACGAACCGGTTGTCGCCGAAGGATAACACGTTACCACATCGTCCAGAAGAGCTCTACCAGCGCGTGGCCAAGGCCAAGTTCAAGACTACCCTGGACGCGACCAAGGCGTTCCACCAGATTCCCATGACCACTGAGGAGGACAGGGACAAGACAGCGTTCTGGTGGGGCAACCAGCTTTATCGCTACACATCCATGCCGTTTGGAGCAGCCGGAGCAACCGCAGCCTTCATCAGGATCATGGACTACGAGCTACGTCACCTGCAACACTGCACGGTGGCGTACGTCGATGACGTGTGCATATAC